>JAODAL010052576.1:0-25880 GCA_025379985.1 Phyllomedusa bahiana
TCAAAAGGGGGATGTTATATCACCCAGTGAGAGGGGAAATTTCAGTAGAGAGGAATGGGGGAGCCAAGCGAAAAATACCCAAAAACTGGGGGGGAGACCGGGGGGTTGTAGACAACTGCGACTCTGAGGAAAATGGCCAAAGAGTTAGGGTGGGGATAAAAGGAGGGGAAAGTGAGTGAGGGTACAGGGGGAATGACCTGAGTGCAGTGGGGAGAGAGAATAGCCGCTCCTCCCCCCGGGCCTGCTCTCAGGTCTGGGGGTGGGTGGAAGTGTAGCCCACTATAGGGAAGCGGAAAGGGGAAGGGGTGTCAGATTGCTGGAGCCATTTTCTGTGGGGGCTAGCGGGTTGGGGGATTTGGGAAAAAAAGGCATGAACAAGTTAAGTGGCTAGGATTCTGGAGAAGGGTCCTTATTTAACCCGATTCCCAAAATTGGAGTCGGAAAAAAATTTTTCCCAAAAATGGGGACAATTGGGGTTTTTTTTTCTACCTGAGGGGATTTTTTGCCTTCCTCTAGATCAACGTTTTTTGCACAATAGGCTAACTGGAGGACATCTTCTTTTTTTCGGCCTTTCAAACTTTTTTAACTATGTACATGTAAGTTTATTCGTAGGGCTCTTTTAAAACGTGGGGGTTTTTACGCGTGTCCTGTTTGCCGGCGGCCATTTGAAAGAACCAGTGTGAGTGTAAAATTTTTAAAGACAAGCTTGGATTTTCAGATGATTGAGGAATTAATCTGCAGAGCAGAGAACCAGTAGGGGGTAGACAGAGATGATGGAGGAGACAGAGGGGGCAGCTTTATGGTAAGAGGAAATTATTTTATGTTGTACCGTACTGAATGGCAGCCAGTCATGACTGACATAGGGTAGGGAAACATCAGAATAGGGGTGGGAAAAAAAAATTTAACTTGGGTGTTTCATTTAGGAAAAGTTGGGAGAGGAGAGTTTGCAGGAGGGGACCAATAAGCATGAGTTAAAGTAGTGAAGATGATAAAGAAAAGGGGAACAAAACATTTGAGTTGGTTCCACAGTGAGAAAAGGAAGATTTTTAGTGTTCTTTAGGGCAGGGGACAGGTGCGGGGAAGGGTTGGGTAAGGGGGAAAGGGCAATCAAATCTGTATAAACCCCAAAACAGCAGCCTGCGCCTAGGGGGTAATGGTGGTGCCACCACAGAGAGAAATAGCAAGGGGGGCATTAGTAGACACGGGATGATAAGAAGTTCAGTTTTAGGAGGTTTAGT
Organism: Phyllomedusa bahiana; assembly: GCA_025379985.1. Classification (NCBI taxonomy): domain Eukaryota; kingdom Metazoa; phylum Chordata; class Amphibia; order Anura; family Hylidae; genus Phyllomedusa; species Phyllomedusa bahiana. The sequence goes on from JAODAL010052576.1 coordinate 1,239, forward strand.
TAAAGATAAGGGGGGAATGAGTCAGAGACAGCAGACAACAGTACTGGTTTTTTAGGGGAGCGGCATGATGTCACTGGAAGGGTTTTAAAATTTTAAATGCATCAGCAAAGAGATGTTACGAAACCAATCTGTTTATGGTTTTTCCAATGGGTGCGTTTGACTAAAAAGAGGGGAGGACAAGAACCGATCCTTGGGAAAACCCAACAGCAAGATGAAGAGGAGAAGGGTAGAACCTGCAGAGACATTAAGGGCAGTCAAGAGGTAGGATGGAACCAAGAAGAGCTTGTTCGGGATCCTGTCCTAAGCTCAAGGAAAGTTAGTGATCCATTTCAAATCACAAGAGATCCAAAGAAAAACGATGTTGCCCTGAGTTTTTACTGGAGGGGGTAATTTGACACTTTAGCTAGAGCAGTTTCTGTGGAGTGTAAGGTGCGGAAACCGATTGAAAGAGGATCGAAAAAGAGATTTTGGGCAAAATAGTGGTTGGGCAACAGAAAAAAAGACCAAGCGTTCCAGATTTTAAAAGAGGAAGGGCATTTTTTGAGACGGTCAGTAATGACAAAAACAGGACAAGTCCAAGGGGGCTTTGTAAGAAAAGGGGTTATAACAGCATTTTTTAAAAAAGGTTTGCAAGACCCCAGTAGAGAGAAAAGGGGTTTTTAAAGTTTGGGCAGTTTTGCGAGAGGGGACAGCTGGAGAAATAGACTGGATGAGGTGGGGGGGAAAATGCGTGGGCTGAAGCGGGGAAACGGGCGCAAAAAGACAAAAAAAGCCGGGATATTTCTTCTTCTGTCAGTCAGGTCAAGAGCCCCCTAAAGGACATCCCGGGGAGGGACAGGATGGATATTAACGGGGGGTTTTTAGATGAGATTTTTTGGGCTGGATACTATAAATTTTTGTTTTTTGAAGTGATTTTGCGGGTGTTCAGTCCCGGGAGGTAAGTGACTGGGGCCTAGCTTTTGGCCTGTTTAGGGGAGGGGAAAAGGTGTCACATTCCCTTTTTAAAAAATTTTTTGGTAATGTTGAATGAGGGGGGAGAAAGGGGGCAGATGGCTTTGTTTTTTTCCACAGTTTTCAGCATGCCTGGACACCTGCAAAAGTAAATCTAAGGCGTGTCCCAAAGGGCTGCCGGCTTCTGACTCTGGCGGTATAGGAAATTTAAATTTTCCCAATATGTCCAGGGTGGTTGATATTTTTTCCCTTTAAATTTTGTTAAAGCCATGCAAGACGGGAATGGATAAGATTGGGGAAAAATTGGGGAAACTGTATTTTTGTCTATGAGTTCCTGATTGTTTATGGTGCAGATTTTTTCTGAATGGGGGTTGTTTGGGCATGTGTGTCCAGAAAAAATGAAAAAATTAGAATAGTAAAAGGAGAAAAGGGTTTTATGATCAGAGAGCACAGAAAGGGGTTAGAAAGTTAGAAATTAAACAAGAGACAGAAGACCAAAACAATAGAAATTAGAAAAAAAAACGAAAAACCAGCACTGAAGTCCCCAAAAAACAATACCCCCAAAAAGCCCCAAAAGCATTAGATCCCCCCCAAACGGGAGACCCCAAACCCCAAACCCAAAACCCAAATTCCCAAAGAAAATTGAAAAAACAAATTTTCCACCAAAAAAGGGTCTTTTTTAATTTTTAATCCAGAGTACACAAACCCAACTTTTCGGCTAAAAATTAAATTGAAGACCCTTTTTCAAGCATAAAAAAAACAAACTTTAAACAAGGCAAGTATAAAAATATTTGACAAAATAAACACCCACACCTTTAAAATTACCAAACAGTGGTCAGATAACAAAATGACAAACCCAAATAGCCAATAAAAACTGTGACTTATAAAAGGGGCTAAAGTTTAAAAAATCCCCAAAACAAGGGTTTTTACCAAAAGGGGAAAGCGAGACCTTTTCCACCCGTGCTGTTAGAGGGGGGCGTCCAAAAATGAAAACGCCATGCCCAAAAAAACCCTCGCGCATGTCAGTTTCACTATGGACTAAAAATCAAACCCACCCCACATCGGGGGAAAACTACAAATCTTCATTGCGCATGCCCAGGAGTCAGAAAAAAAATTCCGCCACAAAAAGGGAAAGCAAAATTTACTCGTTAAAAATTCAATGTTTTATTTGAAAAGAAAAAAAACGGCCCCTAGACATGTCGCCCCCTTCTTTAGTACATCACATTTTTTTGTGGGCCCTTTTAAAAAAGAAACTGTTCTATTTTGAAAAAGGGAAATTCTTTTGTGAAAAAAAGGTTAATGGGCCCACACTTTAAGTATTATAAGGGCATAACACCTATCCCTAGCTTAAACCATCATCACAAGAAGGACCCATCTTTGAACCATGAAGCAACCCCCAGCAATAAAGGCACAAACCCTCATCAGCACAAAAAACAAAAAAAAAAAAATTGCCCTGAAGAAGATGCGCTAAACAAAAGGGGGCAAAATAATAAAAGCCCCCCACTATAAAGTGCCCAAAAATTAAAAACCCAAAAAAATTAGGGGAAACAACAGTCACTTAAAAAAGAGAAAAAATCAACAAAAAACAATAAAATGCCCAAATAACAGAACGGGAATATAAAAGGAAATTAATTAAAAACATCAAGAAGACAATATAGAAAGGGGTTTTCCCACATCCCTTTCTTCAACCTAAGGAGAAATATAGAATAAAATATATTTATAAAGTGAATGATAAAAAAATAAAAACACAAAGTAAAAAAAGTAAACAAGGAGCCCTAAATCAAGTAGAAAAAATTTCAAAAATTTAAGCCATTCGGATTTAAGGTTTCAAAAAATCAAAAATCCACTTAAATTTCCCTTTTTTAAGCAACAATCTTCTCGACCCCCCCTCTTTTTCAGTGGGGGCACAAAACCCAATTATTCTGAACCTCAACGGGAGTTTCTAAAAAGGGGTTGCATTCGATAAAAAGGCGTGCAAAACCGGTAAATCAAACCACCCCCCTCCGTATCGTACTTTTATTTTTTTTAAATTTACCTCTGGGATTTTAAGGCCCTTTTCCCCCCTATAAAAAAATTTTTAAATACAGGACAGGTGATCATTAGAGGGCCATATGAGGTTCGACACAAAAAATTTTCCCCCAAAATTTTGATCATTTTAACCTGTCATTGTGATGATGAAAACAGCCACCTTTAATCATGTTTTTTAAAATTTAAACCAACAATTTGGGCAGGGGAAATTCCCGGGTTTTTGGGGGGGAACCAAAAAGGCCCCTTTTCTCAAACAAAAAAAAAAAAAGGGAGATCTGTTTTTTTTACCCAAACCCCAAAATCCAAATTCTTCCCTTCCCCCTATAGGGGGGCCAAAACCACGGGGAAGAAAATCCTTTTTTTCCCCCCGGGAGGCCCTTCCCTGTAAAAAAGGTCCCAAAAATCCCCCTTTAGAAACCCCCAGCTTTTTTTGGGGGAAAAAATTTTTACCTTTATGGGTAAAAAAGGGGGGATTCTTAAAATTAGTTCTTTTATTGCGAGGTTTCAAAATATCAGATTTTTTAAAAACCCTTTTTTAATTCGTTTCCTTTCCCATACGACTCAACCAAGGGTTTAGGAAAACCCCCTTTGAAAAAATTTTCCGACACATCTCATCAATCTTAGTATAAAAATTTTTAGTCTAAACAGATACTTTTCCCTTTTAAAACCCTCAAAAAACGGCCCCAAGGGAGCGAGTCCATCAAATGTTTAGGGTATAACTCTTGTAATATAAAAATTTTTTTTGCCCTGTTGTCCCCAACAAAACAAATCATCTCAATCTATCATTTAAAAATGAAATTACTTTTTGTGTCCAAAAATTTAATCGAATTTTGGACAAAACCCTTTAAAGTGAAATTTGGGGCCGGTTTTACTTTGGGTTTAAAAAAAGGAAATGGAAAAAAATCCAATTCCTCCAGAGACCCCTGTCCAAATGAGAAAAACATTGTCGATATATCGCCACCAACGAGGAAAAAGCCCGAGAACCCTGAGTGGTAAAAACTTTCCTCCTCCACCCCTGCATTTTAAAATGTTTTTTGGGAAAAGGGGGGGGCCACATTGGGCCCCCCGGCAGTGCCACGCCCTGGAGATAAAAAATTTGGGCCCCCAAAAAAAAATAATTCCCATGAGGGCAACTCCAGGGGAGAGAGGATGAAAAAGTGAGTAATTTGGAGGGCCCCCCCGCATCGGTCCCCTCTATTCACTTAATTTTTAGCCGAAAAGTTGCATTTGTGTACTCTGGATTCCAATTAAAGAAGACCCTTTTTGCTGACACTGCTTCTTCAAATTTCTTTCTGGACCCTTTGGGAATTTTTTTGGAGTTGGGCCTTTTCCTGCCTTTGGGGGTGATCAAAAGCATTGGCGCTTCTTGGGAGGCTATTTTATATTTGGGGCTTCAGTGCTGGTTTAAAAGTTTTTCTTTTTTACTACTATGGAGCCTGATGCCCCTTTTGGGGCCGGGGGACAATCTTATTTGGGTACAAAACAAAACCTGTCCCGTTCCCCTTTTTTGCCTACAACTGAATTTCCCGTGTGAGTACTTATTTGTATAAAATGAGGAGGATGTTCCCAAAAACTTTTGAAAATGCCTATGGGGAAGTTTCCTTTCCCCCGTTTACCATCCCATTGACATTTTAAAGAAAGGGAAATTTGAACAAAAAATAAAAAAAACCCTTTTTTTTTTTACGAAAGAACTTCATTTTAAAAACATTGGTTTTTAAAATTTTTCGTGTTAAACCGGGATTCCGAGAGGTTTGCTTCTCAACTCCGTCCAACTTTTTTTCTTCAAAGGATGGGAAGGAATTTTTTTTTTTTTTTTTTTTTTCTTTTTTTTTTTTTTTTTTTTTTTTTTTTTTTTTTTTTTTTTTTAACCAAAAAAATTTTAGAAATGTTTTTAAAAACAAATATGCGTTTGAGCTGATTTTTTCTAAATATTGAATATCTTCAAAGGAGTTATTTTCGTTACAAAAATGATGTTCAACTGTTTAAATTTCAAAACCCAATCTTTTTTTTAAAAAATTGATGAGTTTTTGGGTCCTTTAAGAGAAAATTTTTACAGAAAAATTTGGGTAGAAATAGATTTAAATTTAAAAAAATGAAACGAAAAAGTGGCATAGGGACCTTTAGGATTATGAGGGGGGAAGGTTTTACAATTGGCAGGGGCCCTTTTAAAACCCAAAGTAAACCCCCCAGAAAGACCTTTCCCAAAAGGTTTTAATTTGCCTAGGGGTTTTGGGGATACAACTAAAGGGGCTCGATTTTACGCCCAGTCTACTAGATTTTGATTTTTTAAAAAGGACGAATCAAGGAAAAAGGGGAAGCCTCAGGAGGGGGGGGGGAAGCACGCAGAGCACAAAAAAAGAAATCAAAGGCCAAAAAGAATCAACAGAGGGAAACACAGGCAGGGCCATCAACCCCGGGGACACCCAAAAAAAAAAGATGAGGTTTAACCCTTTTAGTTTTAAAATTTCTTCATAACACTTTACAGTTTCAGAAAAAGCGTTTTTTTAAATAAAGGCCAATTTAATCCCCTATTTCATTTTTGGGTTTTGGTTTTAATTCGGGAAAATTTATTTTCCCCAAAATTTTTTTTTGGGATTTACGTCTTAAAGCGTTTTTTTAAGATAGGGGTGATTTGCATAAGGAGAGTTTCCCCGGCGCTTGATTCTAGGGGAAATCCCATTAGGTTAAGAGATTTTTGGGTTTGAGAGTGAAGAGTGATTTTTTCACCACCTCCCAAAAATCAAGTTGGGGAAACTACATCAACTTACAACAATAAAATTTGATTTAAATTAAAGACCAGGAATCCAAAAGACCCCAAACTATCATTTGGTGAGGGAAAAGGGCCCCCGAGGGAGCTCATGAACAATTCCCCTTTTATTTTTTAAAACCCGCTGATAAAGGGGGGGCGGGGTGGGATTTGGAAAAATTTAAAATATGATTTTTGGGAAATTTACCGACAATTGGGGGGATGAGGGTGTGTCACAAATTTTGATAATAAAAAAAAATTTAAAAAACATGAAAAAATCAATCTTCTGGGTTTATCGGCAATTTGTGGGAAAGGGAAAATTGGGTGAAAAATTTTGGGGAAAATTTTCTTTAAAGGAAACTTTTCCAGTTACCCCAAAATTTTATATAAATTCCCAAAAAAACATAAAAACCCTTTTGGGGGACCCCCCCCCCTTTGACCCATTGTTTTCGGGGAAAGGGGGGATCTTTTGCAATATTGCCATCTTTCCTTTTAAAAGAATCTTTAGGTCCCCTTCCCCCACGACGCCCCCTCCCTTTCATCAGGGACACATCAGACTTCCCCTTTTAAAATACAGGGGATTAGAAACCCCAAAGGGTTGTCCTAGTGTCTTTTTTTGGGGGTTTTTACTAACACAAACGATAGAACACTCTGATGGACTAGCGGCAGAACGGGGTGCTGACTGATGCAGGGGGGGCTCCGAATTAAATCACGTTTTTAAACCCTCCTCCTGGGGAAATTTTCCCCCATGAGGAAAATTTTTTCCTTTTTGGGGGCAAATTTTAAACTCCCCGAGGGCGGGCACCTTTCCATGGGGTCCAATTTTTGGCCCCCACCTATGCAAAAATCAATTTTGGGAGCGCTGGGGGAAAAAGGGAAAGTATTTACCACTCAGGGGTTCCCCGGAGCACACCCGCTTTTGGGGGCGATATAAACGACGATGTTTTTTTTCATTTGGAAAAGGGGCTCTGGAGGAATTTGGATTTGTTTCCCTACCTTTTTGAACCAATGTAAACCTGGTTTTATTTTTACTAAGGTTGGTTTTCCCAAAAACTTTGATTCAATTTTTTGGGCACAACAGTATACATTTTAAATGTTAAAATTGGAGACGATTTTTTATGTGAAGAAAAACAAACAAAAAAAAAACTCTTATTTAAAAAGAGTTTTTCACCCTAAACTATTAAGGGCTTTCCCCCCTTGGAGCCAGTTTCCCGAGGGTTAAGGGGAAAACCCTATCTGATGAGACAAAAAATTTATTTCTAAGATTGAAAAAATGTGTCGGGAAAAATTTTTTCAATGGGTTATCCTAAAACCCCTTTTTGAGTCGTATGAAGGATCGAATTTTAAAAGGGTTTAAAAAATCGATAAATTTTAAACCCCCGCAATAAAGAACAATATAAGAATCCCTTTGTTTCCACATTGGGAAAAAATTGGGCCCCCAAAATTTGCTGAGGTATTTTAAAAAAGGAATGGCACATCTTTTCAGAAGGGGCCCCCCCGGATATAAAGGGAAATTTTTAGTAACCCCCATGATGGCCTATAGAAAAATTTTTAATCTCGGGGTAAGTTTTGGGAAAAGGGAATCTCCCTTCTTCCCCTTGGTTTTTTAGACAATTTCCTTTTTGGCCCCAAAAAAAACCGGCAATTTCCCCTTTCCTAAAAATTGGGTTTTAAATTTTTAAAAAACATTATTAAAGGGGACTTTTTTTCATCATCCAAAGACAGGTAAAAATGAACAGAATTAAAGGGGAAAAGGGTTTTCTGTCCCAACCTCAATGCCCTCTAAATTATCACCTGTCCCTTTTAAATAAAAAAATTTTTATGGGGAAAAGACCATGGAAGTCCGAGAGCGTATTAACAAACATAAAAGTACGATACGGAGGGGGGGGGTAATTTACGGTAAACACGCCATTTTTTCGAATTCAACCCTTCAGTATCTCAGTTGAGGTTTTAGAAAAATTGATCATTTTGGGCCCCCCTGAAAAAGAGGGGGGGGGCGAGAGAGAAATTTTTTGCTTAAAAAGGATTTAAGTTTGGGTTTTTGATTTAGAATCCTTACATCCGAAAGGCCCTTTAAAACTTGAATTTAATACTAACTTGAATTTTTGGACTCCCTTATACATTGTTACTTTTTGTTTTTATTTTTTTTTTCATTCACTCACATATATTTTTTTCCCATATTTTCTCCTTAGGTTGAAGAAAGGGATTGGGACCCTTAATATATTGTCTTCTTGATGTTATAATAATTACCATTTTATATTCTATTCTGTCTATTTGGGCATTCATTGTTTCTGTTGATTTACTCCCTTTTTTTAATTTACTTTTTTTTTTTCCTCTATTATTTGGGTTTAAAATTTTTGGGCACAAAAAGTGGGGGGCTTTCTATTATTTTTCCCCTTTCTTTTTTAGCCCCATCTTCCCTTCCCGGGGGAAACTTTTGTATGTTTCTGTTTAAAGGAAATTGTGCCATCCCTTGCTGGGGAAAAAGCGTCCCGGTTCAAGATACTCCCTTTTCTTGGGATGATGTTGACAAACAAAGGGAAAGGGGTTTTTAGCCCTTATAATACTTTTTAAAATTGCCTATAGACCTTATTTACACAAAAATTTTCCTTATACCAAAAAAAGACAGTTACTTTTCAATGCCAATTTAAAAACTGCGATGTACTAAAAGAATGGGGCGACATGTCTAGGCCCCTGTTCTTTTTTTTGTACACTAAACATTGAATAATAACGGTAATTTTTGCTGGCCCTAATGTGGCGGGTTTTTTTGCTGACTCCTGACATGCGCAATTAAGATTTTTAAATTCCTCCGATGTTTCGTGACCCTAGATTTGTAGTCCAAAGTGAAACTGACATCCGCGAGGTCTTTTGACAAAGCGCAGTTTCATTTTAGGACGCCCCTCTACACACGGGTGACAGGTCCCCCCCCCGCTCCCGTTTTTGGTAAAACCCTTTTTGGAGATTTTTTTAAACTTTAAACACCCCTTTTTTAAGTCCCCAGATCAAAAGGCAAATGATTTGTCATTTTTTATCTGACCCTGATTGGAATTTACTGTTGGGTGTTGGGATTTTTTACACTATAATTTCTTGCACTTTTAATGTTTGTAAACTTGAAAAAAGGGTTAACACTTTAATTTTTACCAAACCCCTTTCATTTTGTGTACTCTGGATTTCACAAATTTAAAGAAGACCTTTTCGACAAAACTGCTTTTTCAATCCTTTTTTGAAACCCCAAACAAGAGACTGCCCATCTTTGTGGGTGGGAGAATATGTAAAGAGGTCAATGGAAGATGTTAGTGAGAGAAATTGAGAGGCAGAAGGGTCATCAATGGGGATGTTGAAATCCCCCATATTGAGAGTGCACATTTCAGTAGATATAAAGTGAAGGAGCCATGCAGCAAAATGATCCAGAAACTGGTGGGGTAAGCCTGGGGGTCTGTATACAACCACCACTCTTATAGAAAATGGCCGGGGAAGTGGTGTCAGATTGTTGGAGCCATATTTCTGTTAGAGATAGCATGTTGAGAGGAACAGGTCATGAACAGCAGTGAGTTTGTTACAGACAGAATGGGAATTTCACAGAGCACATTTAAAAGGGGCAGGAAAAGATGTACAACGAATAGCAAGCGGGTTAGCAGGGTTTCTATGGAAGATATATGTGGGGGTGGGATTAGCAGTAAAGGAGGGTGGGTCAGGGTTAAAGAAGATGTCCCCTGCAGTGAGAAGCAGGAGAATGAAAAGTGACAGCAGATGGTTCAGTGATGTATATAAATGGCGTTTGTGCGGCACTATGCAAGCAGGTGGTGTGTGGTAGTTGAAAAGGGAAAATAGTATATGGGATGAATACATGGGTGAGGGAAGGGGAGAGGAGCTGATGTGTATAAAATTCTCAGGGGGCGAGACTGGGTGGTGGGATAGGAAGATGGCTGCAAGATACATAGCAAAAGTGAGCATGATGAATAAGTTGTAAAAGACCAATTACTCACAGGAAAGACAAATGTGCTGGTCCCATTCTGTCCCATTTCTGTCATATTTCTGCATATCAAATCACTTAAAAATCTGTCACTTCAAAAGATGACCTCAGCTCTCTAACTTAAACTATGCTAACAGTGATATAAATCAGTGAACCCAGGTGCCAGAAATGGGAGAAGATACAAATGGCCCAGTAGAGAGAAGAAACTTCAAGGCGAATTTGGGATCAATAGTAACACAAATAAACACAGGGTATTTATTGAAGACAGAGCTGGGGTGATATCTACACATTCACATACCATTAAACAAAGCAGAACAATTAAACATATATTGTGTGGGGTTGCTGAGATCTGTTGTCCAACACATTCACGTACCTGCCTTAACTCTCTTGAGTATGGAATTCACTAGAAAGTCACAGGTTGTCACTGGAATCCTCTTTCACTCTTCCATGATAACATCACAGAGCTGGTGGATGTTAGAGACCTTGCGCTCCCCCACCTTTCATTTGAGGGTGCCCCACAGGTGCTCAATAGGTCTGGAGACATGCTTGGCCAGTCCAGCACCTTCACCCTCATTTTCTTTAGCAAAGAAATGGTCATCTTTGAGGTGTGTTAGGGGTTGTTATCATGTTGGAATACTGCCCTGTGGCTCAGAAGGGCGGGGATCATGCTGTTCCAGTGACCAGTATGAGAGAGTTATATGCGGTACACAGACTACTTTACATTGTATCAAAGTGTCATATCTTCAGTGCTGTCCCATGAAAATATATAATGCAATATTTATAAAAATGTGAGGGTTGTACTAACTTTAGTGAGATACCTTATGTGGGCCATTTTACCTTTCCGGCTACTAGTTATATAAATAATATTATACTTGTGCTGCTTTTGTACTTTAATTCTATTTGGCAGTTGTGTCATTAGTTGGGAAGGAGCTTCATTAATTACTGAAGCTACAACATTAAAGGGGTTTTGCCACGATCTCATTTCATACCTCCTGCATCCAGCTCTTCAGCTCTGTGTGCTCAGAAGGGGGCATGTTTGATCAGTTTGAATTGCATATCATGTGACCCGGCAGGATGACATAACCAGGCCCTTCCTCTCTGTATTCAAAGAAAGGTCTGTTTATGTAAAGCATTGTGAGTAACTGAGAGGTAAAGTTTTTGCCTCCAGGCACAAGGGTCCTAGGTTCAAGTCCCTGCAGGAACCAAAAATTTGTTTTTTTTTTCCTTTTTATCAATGCACAGACCTGATTGAGGTTTATTTTTTATTTATTTGCACTGTTTGACTAATTACTAAGGAGTAGAGAGGACAGGAGTAGAATGACCTGGGGTTTGAACACTCAGCAGCTGCCTGAGAGGAGAGGTGATGTCTGAGCATGTGCAACCAGGACTGAGAAGCTCTCAGCCCTGGTCGTATCCCCTGGAGACGAGCTGTAAACAATGGATCACTAAAGGAGCAGCTAAAACAAAAGCGGTACAGAATTTTTAATAATAATGAACGGTAAAAATGTTTGTTATTTCATTCTCAAACTTCCCACGTCAATTTTACTTTGTGGAAAAAACCCCTAACCCCTAAAAAAAAAAAATCAATGAAAAGCATTAGGCTAAAATTTGTGTCTAGCAAGGTTTGACACTGATTTGACTGAATCTGAGAAAAAATTAGTTGTTTAGACTTATCCAACCCAATTTATTTTTTATGTTTTTTATCTAACCCTAACCCTAATCTTAACCCCAACCATTAATTTTTAAGGGGTTTAAGGAGTTAAGTTATTGTTCCCTTGTGCTCTTGGCATGGCATAACTTCCAATGCAACATCCATCGTCCCATCCAACATCCCCTATGTTATTTATCACAACATAGAGGATTTCAGGCAAAGTACTCCACTCCATGACTGTACAGTGGAATACTTTTCAGCCTTATGATGGAAGTTATAGTGGGAAGTTCTCCCAATATACAACCAAGTCACATTATTATGATCTAATAATGTTGGAATTGCATAACTCATAAAGAAAATCACTTATCATTAGCTGACTTAGTGGGTATATAAGATGTGTAATAGGCTGTCTGCACACGTATACTTGCATACATATAAGGATTGCTTTTTATGTTAAAGATCTTGCAAAAACAAGTGCAATATATGTACATTAACAGTGTCCTACCAATTCTGATATATCCCCTCTTGTATGGGCTGCATCAGCTCCTCAGGTCGCTATAGCTACAAACCTGTTTGATCTCTCCTGTTAGGCTGCCAGCACTGGTTGCTATAGCTACAGACCAGGCTTCTACTGCAGCCTAATAGAAGCCAGTAAACAGGCCCCTAAATTCAAAATGAAACCAAGAAAACAGGACTTAGGTAAAATGAATCAATGTAGTAAGGCAATCCCTTTAACCTATGCTGATTAGTAAAGGGTTGCCTTATCTGATGGGTTATGTTTTTTTACTTCACCAAATTGATAGAACACAGAAAAAATGGGACTAAATTTACTCAAAAACACAACAAGACTATTATAACAGCTCAATGGCTGGACTATAGATTGAACCCAGTGGGAGGCAACACAAGCCCCTTTGGTACTGTTCTTGAGAAAGGTAGAACAAGTGCAGATAATTAATGTGCAGAACTTACACACCCTTCCACTAGGGGAGCAATTGATTGATAAAAAAAAACTGCACATATAACACTTTATATCACTCAAAATATAACACTTTGATAAAATGTAAAGTGGTCAGTGTTCAGCTTGTATAACAATGTAAATTTGTTGTGCCCCAAGCACAAAGCCGCTGTAACAAAAGTGAGTACACCCCCAAGTAAAAATGGACATATTGTCACCAATCAGCCAAGATATCAGGAAGGGAATTTTGAACCTGCACAAGTCTGGTTCATTCTTGGGTGTAATTTCCAGTTACCTGAAGGTGCCTCGTTCATCTGTACAAACAATTATACACAAGTACAAACAAGATGAGAATGTCCAGCCATCATACCACTCAGGATGGAGATGGGTTCTGTGTCTCAGAAATGAACGTGCTTTGGGATGCCATGTGCATATCAACCCAAGAAAAAAAGCAAAAGACTTTGTGAAGATGCTGGGGGAAGCTGGTAAGATTGTGTTATTATCCAAAGTGAAACAAGTACTGTATCAACATGGGCTGAAAGGCCATTCTGCCAGGAAGAAGTCATTACTCCAAATGAAAAATATAAAAAACAGATTAATGTTTGCAAATGCACACAGGAACAAAGAGCTACATTTTTGGAGAAATTTTATGTGGTCTAATGATACTTGAAATGAAAATTGAGCTGTTTGGCCATGATGATTATCGTGACGTTTGGAGGAAAAAGGGAGAAGCTTGGAAGCCTAAGAACATCATCCCAACTGTGAAACACAGGGGTGGGAGCATCATGTTGTGGGGTTGTTTTGCTACAGAAGGGACTGGTGCCCTTCGCAAAATAGATGGCATCATGAGGAAAGAAAATCATGTGGCAATACTGAAGCAACATCTCAAGACATCAGCCAGGAAGATAAAGCTTGGGCGGGAATTGGTCTTCCAAATGGACAATAACCTGAAGCATACTGCCAAACTGGTTACAAAATGGCTTAAGGATAACCAGGTCAATGTTTTGGAGTGGCCGTCACAAAGCTCTGATCTCAATCTTTTTGAAAATTTATGGGCAAAGCTGAAAAGGCAGGTGCGAGCAAGGCGACCTACAAACATAACTCAGTTACACCAGTTCTGTCAGGAGGAATGGACCAAAATTCTTACCAACTGTTGTGAGAAGCTTGTGAAAGTATATCCAAAACATATGACCTAAGTCATATAGTTTAAGGGCAATGCTACCAAATACTAATGAAATGTATGTGGATTTTTCATTTTGCAGAAAGTATTAAAAACGCCTTAAAAATTCTCTCTTTCATTATTCTGGCATTTGGCAAATATAAATAATTTTGATAGTCCAAAATTGCCCCTAAAACGGGAAATTTTTAATTCTAAATTCCATGTCAGATAATGAAAAAAATTTTTGCTTTTATGTGTCTTTTTTTTAAAGTGTATTTTTAACATCTGGTTTCAACTGTGTATATATCATGAAATCAGAATTAACCTTACCCATATATATCTGTCATATTGCAATAATAGTTTTGCTGCCGGGTCTTTTGATATTTGCTTTCAATTTTTTTTAGGGAAAAATCCAAAAAAAACAATAAAAAAATTGTTAGATAAATGATATCCAAATCCATCTAAAAAGGGAACGCTCACTGTTTTTTGGACTTTCAAAAAAAAAGGGGTTCTTACAAAACACCCCTTTGAAGGGTAAAAAACCCCCCACCCTGCTCGCTCTATGTGCGTTTTTAAATCTATTCCTCAACAACATGAAAAATACATCTGTATGAAATTTCCCCATAAATTTTTAACTTTTTTGTTAAAGAATTGCATAAAGTGTTTTCCCCCAGTCTTTGCAGTTTTTAGGTTAAATCAGTGTTTATTTGAGTCATAGAAAGTACATAGAAACATAATAAACAATAGATCAACGAACAATACACATATATGGAACTAAAGAAAGTATCATGGCAAATCAAAGTCAAATGCTAGTCCAAGAGGAAGAATTTAGCAATTAGTGTCCTAATGGTGCTCAGCAAGAAGCAAACAAGAAATAGTGCATTTGTGTACAATATAAAACATAAAAAAAACTTGTAATAAATTTACATAAATGAGAGAACAGGAAAGGAAGTGAAAGAGAAAGTGTTATGAATTTATGGAAAATTAATGGAATTAGAAAAATTCCTAAACCAATCAGCTCTTTGAGTAATAGCTAGGGCAGCCACATGGTAAAAAAAATGAAGGAAGTTCCTCCAATCTCATCGTATTGTATGGTTTAGGCATTCCAGGAAGACCTCCAAAAGAGAATATCAACTTGAATTCCAGGGTGCTGTTAAGACTAGTGATGAGCGATTACGTCGACTATCATCATTGGGTCGATAGTCGATATTTTTCAATTTTTTCCAAAGACAATTTCCGATAGTGGGATAATAGTTTAAGTTGATGACCATTTTTAGTCTAGGGGAGAGGGAAAAAAACCTTCTTCAAAACACCTAAAAAGGGGGAGGAAGCGGGAAAATTTAAAAATTTCCCAACGTAAAATGGGATACCGGGCTATATCTTGGGCAAGAAAATTTTAGGCAACAAGGGGGTTCACAGAAAAAAACGGGTTGGGGGGGGAACGGGGGGGGGGGGGGGGGGGGGGGGGGGGGGGGGGGGGGGGGGGGGGGGGGGGGGGGGGGGGGGCCCTATTCACTACCCCTGTCTTGTCCCAAAAAACAGCATGCCCCCAAAAACCCTTCATAACCCACAAATTAAAAAGTGACAGAAGGCAGTATTATTTGAACCCCTTTTTTATTTGAACTGCACTTTGGGCCCTCCCCCTTTTGTCCGGGGACCAGCATGCCCTTAAATCTACAGGGACCCACAGTTTAAAAAGCGCCAAAAAAAAGGAGTCTTTAAAACCACCTTTTTTATTTTGAATGGACATTGACTATACCTCCCCCGGGGCCACAGAAATAGCCGAAACCTGCATGCCCCCCAAATTTAAAAAAAGTCCGGGAAAAAAGGAGTTTTTGAACCACCATTTTATTTGAATGGCCATTGATTTATACCGGCCCCTGTCCCCGCAGAAACCCCTTCAAACAACTTGACCCACTTTTTAAAAAATGCCTAAAAAAGGAGTTTTTTGAACCACCCCCCCCCCCTTTAGTTAAAGGGGGGAACATTGACTAACCGGCCCGGCCCGGGAAAGAAATGACCTTTAAAAACCCTGTGGGAAACCCACAAAATTAAGAAGTCCCGGGAAAAAGGATTTTTTTTTAAACCCACCATTTTTTTTAAATGGCCCTTTGCCCTATCCCTTTTCCTGTACCGCAGATGCCCCCTCAAACCCCCTTGACCCAAAATTTTAAAAAAAGGGGCCGGGAAAAAAGGGAGTTTTTTGAACCCCCAAATTTTTAAATTGGACGGGACTATCCCTGTCCGGGCCCCCAAATTTAGGGACCTTTAAAACCCTGTCTGACCCCCAGATTAAAAAGTCCCGGGAAAAAAAGGGCCCCTTTAAAACCCCCATTTTTGTTGAACTGGACTTTTACTATACCTGTTTTTACCCAGTATGACCTTTTTAAAACCTGTCTGACCCCCAGTTTTAAAAAAGTGCTGGAAAAAGGAGTCTTTAACCCCCATTTTATTTTGAATGGACATTAAAAAATCCTGTCCGGGCCCACGGGCTTGATTTTCCAAACCTGCTTTGACCCACAAATTAAAAAAGTGCGGGAAAAAAAGGAAATTCCTTTAAAACCCAAACCTTTTTATTTTCACTGGAAAAAGGGGACTAAACCTGTTCGGGGTACCCCAGAATGCCCTTTAAAAAACCTGCCTGACACAAGTTTAAAAAAAATCCCGGGAAAAAGGGGAGTTCTTTAAACCCAAACCATTTTAGTTTCCCGGGTATTATTTTATATGTCCGGGGGTAACCTACTCGTTCAAGTCTTCCTGTACCCCCCTTGTAAAAATTTCCGGGGAAAATTTGTATCAGTATTTTGTCCCATCCCATTTTTTTAGTATTTTAAATTTCCCCTAAAAAACACATTTTTAAAAATGGGGTAAACCCCCCCATATCTTTTTTTTCTTTTTTTTTAAAATTTTTTAAAAAATGGGTTGTCTCACTACGGGGAATTGAAGTATGTTAACGATCTTGCAAAAATAAGTCATTTTGAATTTATGTGTCCTTTAACATGTCCTACCAACCCTGTTTCGACAGCCCCCATCCCCCTTGAGCCCTCTTGACAATTGTGAAAAACAAATGTCTTTTTTTAAAAACCCAAATTTTTTTTTTACAATAGGACCTTATTAAAAAGCTGCATTTCACAGCAACATCCCCCAAAAAAAAATTCAAAACTTTCCCCTTTGACCCTTTTTTGCAATTTTTAAAAGAACAAATGTCTGTTAGAAAAAACATTTTTTTAGAAGGGGGGCCCTTCTAGTAAAGCTGAAAGTCACAGAAAAATGCCCCCAAAAATTTCCCCAAAACATGACCCTTGACCCACTCTGACAATTTGTAAGAACAAATTCTGTTAGAAAAACCACTTTTTTTTTAAAAATGGGATTTTGTAGTTTTGTTTGCTTTTTCAAAGCCAGCCAATTGGGAAAAAAAAAAAATTAAAAAAATGACTTCTCACCCAACTTTTTAAAAATTTTTGGAGGGAGAAATTCCCACTTAAAAAACCCACATTTCTGTTCCAAAGGACCTTTAAAAAAGCTGTATTTTTACCAGCAACATGACCCCAAAAACCCTTTGGGACAATGCGAAAAATTCTAAAGATAAAGTAGTTAATGGAATACGGTTTTGTCATAACCTTGGGGTCTTTCCCTTTCTGTTTGAAGAGGAATGGGAAGTAGACCCGGGAACTTAAACGTGACCTCTCACCAAAATTATCAAACATCTATGCCTTTATTCATCTTGATGAAAGTCAAACGATCCCCCTTTTTCTGTGGGAAAACCGGGGTGCGTTTGTCTGTAATTTACTCCTCCAGCTTGCTGGGAAGGGCCCTCAGATATGACGCTGGGGTGCTGGGGAGGGGTAACACCTCTATGGCGAGCTTTGGACCCTTTACCTTTTGGAAAAAACCCCAAAATTTTTAATTTGGGGGCCCGGGAAAACATACAAAAATTTGGTTTTTTGGGGACGCAGGAAGTCGTTGGGACCATGTTTTTAAACCCGGGCTCTGTGGTTTAAATTTTGCCCGCATTACATGCGTTGGGGAGGGGGTTTAAAAAAAGATTTCCCGAAAGGTTTACCCCATTAGGGTTCTGGGCCCCATTGCCCGATCGCTGCTGCCGCCCCCGCTACTGCTACTTGGCACTCACTGCTGTCACATCCCCCACTTTTTTCCACCCTGACATTTGGGAAAAATGTGAAGCAGACAAACCCAAATTTCTCCTTTGATCAATCAGCAAGGTCTCCTTTTTCCCGCCTTTACTCTCTTTTTGGGTGGGGGGAAGGAAAAGTGCTGAGTTTTTTTTTTGTACCCGGGGGTCCAGGGGGGGTGGCCCCCCAGTAAAATGTTGTTCTTTTTTATGGGCCCCTTTTTGCGAGGATTTAAGTTGGAGGGGATGGAGCATTTCCCAAACACCATGTTAGAATGGAGCCTTTATTTTTCCCCAACCTCTGGCGAGGGGCCCCTTTAAACAAACGATCTTCTTATCTTTCCCCCTCCGCCCCAAAATTTCGCGCCCCCCCTTTTTTAAGGCAGGGGGCAACGGTAAAGCGGGTCCAGGGGATCCCCCCTCCTCATCCCCCGTTCCTCCCGGGACCCGCTTCAACACAGCCCGACTTGCCCCACATGGAAAAACCCGAGAGCGAGGGGGCCACCTTTCACTAAACCCCCGGAAAACCCCCAAAAACCCCTGCCTAATGAAACCGATAAAATTGAGAATCCGTCGGGGCCCTTTTGGATTGACGAGGGGAAAAGGGTCCCTGTCCGGGATCTGTGTCCGTCTCCCCCCTCCGTTCCCCTGGCGGGAAAATGGTGTTTCAGAGTGTTTCCAAACGATCGTTCCAGAACTAAGATCAAACCCCAATGGTTTATGCTGACAAGGGCAATTTTGGTGGCCCTTTTTCAAAATGGCAAGGGGTGGTGCAGGAAAACTTTTTACCTGCCTCCCTAACGGTGGGTCAACACCCCGAGGTCCCCACCCCTGCTTGTTTAGGCCCTTTTGGGCCCCTTGTTTCGGGGTAATGGGATTGCGGCGCTGGCCCCAATCGTGGGGCATGTGGGGGGGTGGAATTCCCAGCGTGTTTTCCCCTGTTTAACAATTTGGGCAGGTTTAAGGGGAAAGGGCCCAGCTGAAAGCTTTTGGGAACGAAGCCAATGGGACGAAGCAGGGGTTTCGAAAAGCCGGAAGTGCGAACTCAAACTGTCCTTTTCAGAAGGGGAAATCCAGAAACCCGGGGAGCACTTTTGGGAAAATTTTTAGGCCCCCACAAGGTTTTATGAAAATGTTTCCAGGGAAGGGGTGTGCTCCAGCCTATGATCTTAAGGGCGGCCACAGATTTCGGGGCCCTTATCGCACATAAAACCTTTTCCTGGGACAAGGTTTTTTGTCACCCACCAGCGCTCGGTCTCGTTTCGGAGAGCCGTCCAACTCCTGACCTGTGGGGTGGACGGTCTCCCAAACCAATTAATTTCAACACAAACCTGGTTTTTTTTGGGGAGAGATGCCCCAAGGAAACCCTTGGGGAAAAAAAAACCCGCACCATTTCCCCCCGGTTTTGAAGAGCATGCGCCGAGCCCCGAGAGCCAAACCCTCCCCCCAAAAAAGAGACATCCACCCCGCTCACCCTTGAGCCTGTCCAGAGATTTTAAAAGGCCTTGGGCCCTGCTTACTAGTCCTTTTGTCGGTGGTCAGATGGAAATTCCAGACACGATTCAGACAAACGCGCTTGGAAAATTTTTTGATGACACGTGGTGGCCAAAGGGGAGGGGCGGGTTTTCTGGCAAAAAAAAAAATGCCTGCCCCTTTTTTTTTGGACTGGAAATTTTGGGGGGGCAAGGGCCCCTGAAAGGGCCGGGGGAAACCCTCTTGTCCACCAGACGGAAAAAAGGGAACATTTTTCCCAAAGGCCCAAAAAACCCGGCAATGACGGGCATTCAGGGTTTTTTTGGGTTTTGGATGGGTTTGGGGTTTTAAAATGTTTCTTCTGTCCCAAACCTGGAAAACAGAAGGCTGGCTGCTAACTAGCCCTGTACAGCGTGCAGGTCATATAACTTGGGAAAGGGGAAAGGGGGGAAAAGGGGTTTTGGTGGTTGCTGGTGGGACCGGGGACGGTGGGGGGCTTTTAAACGGGGGCGATCCCCGATCATTTATCTTTAGAGACATGGCAGCTGAGGAATGCCTTTGGTGGGTGCGGGGAGGAGGGGGAGGCGGGGGAAGAGGGGTTGTCAGTGGTTGGAGGCCCGGGTCGGTTGGGGCCTTTTTTTTGGCCCAAATGTTGGGCCCCCATTTTCAACTCAGGATTCGTTGCATGTGCTAACATGTTGGTGGTGGGGTTTTAAAAACAAGGTTCCCTTTCCTCTTCTTATGCGTTTTTTCGGGAAAGGCGGCATTGACACGCTGGGTGAATCAGAGGCTTGCTCGGGAAAAAACCCCCGGCCTTTAGAAAGGGCCTGGACCTTTTTCGACGGTGATAAGAGAGGGCGGGGTTTTTTGCTGATGTGGCTGACGAAATCATCTCAGCGGACTTTTGCCCGCCCCCTCCCTTTTTTAGACCGGGGGCCCTACTGACACCCCCCCCATTGTCCTTTTCCCCCTCGTCCATGATAAGCGTCTGTAAGCAAATTCTCTGAAAAGACCACGTTGGATTCCCAATGTCACATTTTTTCAAACAACACAGGTGACTTGGGCGTCCTACATTCTGCATCCAGGAGCTGCGGGCTACAAACAAGAAGGGACTGCAAGGGGGTTGCCCACCGTCCGGGTTTTTTTCCAAAATTTAAACCGGGTTCCTTCTCCCCCTTGATGGCCAGTAACTGGGCCCTTTAGAGGGAAAAAATCTCCCCTTTTTTCCTCTTGATCTTTTTCATGCCTTCTTGGGCCCTAACCGCAATTTTTTCCCTCAAAGAGGTCTTTAGAAAATGGATTATCCACAGTGGAGGGGGACACGAGTTGGGCATTTGGGCTGCCTTCGTTCATGTTTTGGGGCGGTGCTGATGATGCCCCGGTTTTTAAAGACTTTTTTGGCCCTGACTGGGGGGGGACGAGGGGGTTTAAACTGCTGGGTGCAGGTTTTCATTTAAACCCCTGAAAAACAGGGTTGGCCGGGTGTTTTTTCGTTACTGAGGGTTAAAAGGGGCCCCGACCCCCGCGATGACAGGCCTGATGGTCCCGCAAAACCCACGTTTCCCGGCATGAAAGTTGTCGCCCGCAAATGGAAGGAGCACCTTCTCTCTAACCTCTTCCACCATGTCCCAAAAACCCCTCTTTTTCGAAATTTCCACCTGCATTTTTGCTCCATGTTCGGGAAAAAAAATTTAAAAAAAAGTAGGGGAAAAGTTTTTGGCAGTTTTATTAAAAGACGGCAAAACACCCGCTTTTCTTAAATCCCCCTAATTTCCCACAAACCAAAAAAGATTTTTAAAAATGAAAAGTTTTTAGTTAAAAACCTGTGAAATACGGGTTTGGTTGGGAAAAAACCCTTTTAAAACCAAAAACACAGTGTTTTTTCCTTCCCGTCCCAGGGATTTTTCAATTGCCCAGTTTGGGCAGGAATTGAAAAGTTTTCAAAAAATATTATACAAAGGGGCGCTATCTGCGCCAAACTAGATTCACCGAACGCAATTAAAATATTTAAAAGGGTTTCACGGATGAGAATTGCGTTTTTTTTCAGGGAATGACAAACCCTGGGAAAGTTGCTAGAAAAGTTTTCTATCGGAAATTTTTCCGTACAACGTGGGTTTTGAAAAAAACTAGGGGGGGACCATGTGCCCAAAACAGCTATTTTTAAAAGGTTATCGGTAACAAGCTGGTTTTTGTACCGATGGGAAAAACACCAACAGTAACTACAAAATTTTTTTTTATTCAAATTTAAGTACCCCAAAGGGGTCTATGAACAAAAATGGGCTGCTCCAAAGTTAAAAAAACAACCCATTTTAAAAGGGTAAGGATAATAAAAAAGGGGGGTTTTTTCAAAAATATGAAATTCACCTCTTTACAAACAAAATTTTTGTATGGTAATATAAGTACAAGATGGGGGCTTTCCAAAAAAACTGGGGTCCCCAAAGTGAAAAAACGTAATTAAAATTTTTGTATAATTAAAAAAAGGGGGTTTTTTTGCACCTTTGAAAATAACACCAATTAAATAGCAAATTTTTTGTATGGTAATAACCTACAAGATGGATCTTTTAAAAAAAATGGCCTGCGCCAAAGTGAACAAAAAACCCAATTTAAAATTTTTGTAAAAGGATAATAAAACAGGTTTTTTCACCTATGCAATTTCACCTGCGGTGACTAGGGAAAAATTTTTGATCCTATTGTAAGTTTCAAAATGGGGCTTTGAACAAAAATGGGCTCGCCAAAGTGAAAAAACCCTGTAATTAAATTTGGGGTACTGATAATAATAGGTTTGGTTTTTTGCAAACCCCATGAAAAAACAACACCAATTACTAGCAAAATTTTTGTATGGAAAAAAAGTAAAGGGGGGTCTTTTTAAAAAAAACTGGGTGCGCCCCAAATGAAAAACACGTAATTAAATTTTTTGTTTCCGATTTAAAAATAGGTGGGTTTTTTTTTCCAAAGAAAAAACACCTGTGGTGGGCTAGAAAAGTTCTGTATTTCCATTGAAGTCAAAGTGGGTCGTTTTAAACAAAACTGGAGCTGCGCCAAAGTGAAAAAAAATGTAAAAAAATTGGGGGTATGACAATAATAGGTTATTTTTTAACCCATGAAAAAACAACACCAAATTTCTTGCAAATTTCTGTATGGTTTAAAATTTCCCTTTCAAGAGGATCTTTTAAAAAAAATGGCCTGCGCCAAACTGAACAAAACCTAATTAAATTGGGGTCGGGGTAAAAAAAACGGTTGGGTTTTTTTCCTTTAAAAAAACACCCTGTGGTTTACTAGAAAAAATTCCCGTATCCTATTGTAAAGTACAAAATTGGGGCTTTGAACAAAACTGAGCTGGCCGCCAAAATTAAAAAAAACGTAATTTAAAAGTTTTACTGAAAAAATAGGGGTTTTTGGGACCCAAGAAATACAACATCAAGACTAGCAAATTTTGTATGGGTAATATCCGTAAAAGTTTGGGGTTTTTTAACAAAAATGGCCTGCGCCCCCAAAATAACAAAACCCAAAATTTAAAAAGTGTACGGATTAAAAAAAACGTTTTTTTGCACCTAAAATACAACCCTTTTGGGGACTAGAAAAGTTTCCCCGTATCCTATTGTAAGTACAAAGTGGGTCTTTTGGAAAAAAAAACTGAGCGCCTTAAAATGAAAAAAAAACCCAATTAAAAAATTTTGTAAAAAAATTTTAAAAAGGGGATTTTTCAAACCAAACAAAAACACCTGCAGTTTTCTAGAAAAGATCGTATTTCCCCAAAATTTTAAATACAGGCTGAAAAAAATTTCAAGCTAAATTTACCAAAAAATTTCCAAAAAATGTTTAAAAAAAAGCCATTTTAAAGGGAGGGTCAAAACAGAAAGGGTTGGGGTGCACAATATCCACTCTCCTTTCAAAAGTCTGCCAGCCTGTCTGTCTGTGTTCGGCCCCAACCCCCCCCCCCCCCCCCCCCCTCCCCCAAACCCAAACCCATCCCCGGGTGTACAGACTAGATGCTTCTTTACAATTCTAGCTAATAACTTAAAAAATGGAAATTTTCTAATCTACCTTGTTCTAATGTTCACAGCTAAAAGCAAAGTTGTTGTAGGAAAAAAAGGAATGGGTTTTGCTGAGCTGTATTGAGAGAGACCTAGCAAGTTCCCCGCCCCTTTTGAGGGGAAAAGACACAAACCCGATTTCTGAACAGGAAAAGGGGTGTTTTATGTTTTAAAAAAGGTCATGTGATATTTTCCCAAAAATTTAAAACCATAAAACATCCCAGCATGACATCGCCCCATCCCGCTCACCCGGCCCCTTTTTTCTCTAAGGGGGATTTGGTGGCCGCCAAAATTTACAGGAATCGCCAAAAAGGGGGCCCATTTAATAGATTATTCGCAGATTTTTTACCCCAAAATTTTGCGTTATCGAAAAAATTCCCATCAACCTTTAAAAAAAGTGCCGGGTTTCAACTTTGTCGATAAAAATTTACTCAACACAAATTAAGACCTATTGGGTTTTGGGCAGAAATTTTTAGCAGAAAACCCCTTTCCCCCAAACAAAAAAAGGGGGACCTAGAAAAAGGCAAAGAAATGCAAATTTTTAAAAAGAATTATTTTAAAAAGAAACCTGCTTTTTCCCCCAAAATTTAAAGTAGGTGCTGAACCTGTAACATAGATCTGAGGTTGACAAAAATTTTCTTTTGGGAAAATTTAAAGTCGGGATTTTTAACCCAAATAGTAGTGTTTTATCGATTTTATCGACAAAGTTTTAAATCGGGGGCCCCCAAAAAGGGGGTTTTTTTGTATCGGGAAAATTTTTAGTCATGCGATAATTAAGGTTTTTAAAAACTGTGCATCATCTATTAAGATCGCCCCAATTTCGGGGGCTTCCTGTCATTTTTGGGGGAAAACAAATCCCGATTACAAAAATAGGCAGGGTGAGATGTGTATGGAAATCATGACCCGGGAAAGTTATGGTTTTCATTTGGGTGGAAAAATCACATGACCCTCGTTTTAACATAGAACAGCCCCCTGTTCAGCCCTTTGTGGGCCCCTCCCGGGTTCCCCCCCCCCCCAAAAAAATAAGGGCGTGCGTTTTTTCCTTTTGGGGGCCCAAAAAGCTCAGCGGGAAAATTTTCTATTTTGCACAAGAAACCCCTACTATTTGCTGTGATCCTTCCAATTTAGTTGATTAGAGATTTTTAAGATTTTTTTGTTAGCTTTTGAAAATTTTAAAGCAGCAAATTTTCTGCTGTAAAGTAAAGGGGGGGAGCGGGGGGAGGGGCCCGCGAGCGAACACGACAAGCTCTATCTAAAAGAAACACTGGGAAGAGTTTCCCCAAGACCCTTTTTGTAGAAATTTCACTGCAAAATCTTTTTTATTAACAGTTTGCTATTTGAAATATTTCCCCGGATATTTGGGGAGCCTGAAAATTATATTGGGTACACAAACATTTCTGGGAACTGCAGGGCTCTTTGTTAGGTTTAAAAACTTTTACTTTTATTTTCAGATTTCAATTTTAGATAGGTTTCATTTTCAATTTTACCCATTTCCCCCGTGTTTTAAAATATTCCCCCTTTCGGTTTTTTAAAATTTCAA
>JAODAL010052577.1:0-25879 GCA_025379985.1 Phyllomedusa bahiana
CAAAAAAATTTAAAAAATGACTTCTCACCCACTTTTTAAAAATTGTGAGGGAGAAATGCCACTTAGAAGCCACATTATCTGTTCCAAAGGACCATGATTATTGCTGTATCTCACAGCTACATGACCCCAAAAATTAAAAAATATGACTTCTCAGCCACTGTTAAAAATTGTTAAGGGAGAAATGCCACTTAGAAGCCACATTTCTGTTCCAAAGGACCATGATTATTGCTGTATCTCACAGCAACATGACCCCAAAAAATTATAAATATGACTTCTCAGCCACTATAAAAAATTGTGGGAGAAATGCCACTTAAAAGCCACATTTCTGTTCCAAAGGACCATAATTATAGCTGTATCTCACAGCAACATGACCTCAAAACCATTGACAATGCGAAAACTTCTAAAGATAAAGTGAGTAAATGGAATACGGTGTTGTCATGAAACCTTGCTGTCTTTTACAGTCTCCTCACAGCAAAACCAGCAAAAATGAACTGTTGGAAAAGAGAATAAAAATTGCAGTAAGAAATGATCATTTTAAAAAAAGTTTTCAAGAGGACCATTTCTGTTTGAAAGGAATGTGAAGTAGATCGGCAACTAATCGGTGACCTCGGCAATTGGGGCCACAACATCATCAGAGATCCATGCCTGATTCATCTTGATGAAAGTCAAACGATCCACATTATCTGTGGAAAGCCGGATGCGTTTGTCTGTAATGACTCCTCCAGCTGTGCTGAAGGTCCGCTCAGATATGACGCTGGCTGCTGGGCAGGACAACACCTCTATGGCATGGCGAGCGAGCTCGGGCCATTCGTCCATTTTGGATACCCAGAAGTCTATTGGGTCCGGAACACATACAAAAACATCGGTGTTGAGACGCAGATAGTCGTGCACCATGATCTTAAGCTGGTCTCTGTGTGTTGGATGTGTGCCCTGCATTGCATGCGTTGGTGAGGTGGTAAATAAAGATTGCCAGAGGTCACCCATTAGGCTTCTGCCACCTTGCCTGCTGTCGCTGCTGCCGCTACTGCTACTTGGCACTCTACTGCTGTCACGTCGCTGATGTTGTTCCACCGTGACATTTGTGGAACGTGAAGCAGACGCAACAGATGTCTCCAGTTGATCAATCAGCAAGGTCTCCATTTCCTGCATTTTACTCTCTATTTGGGTGGGTGGAAGGAAAGTGCTGAGTTTTGTTTTGTACCGGGGATCCAGGAGGGTGGCCACCCAGTAACTGTTGTTCATTTTGATGGCCTTAATGCGAGGATCATGTTGGAGGAAATGGAGCATCCAAGCACTCATGTGAGAGATGGAGCCTTGATTTCCCAAGCCTCTGGGTCGAGGGGCACTAGCAAACTGATCTTCCTCATCTCCTCCTCCGCCTCAAATTCGCGCCAACCTCTTCCAAGGCAGGGACGCGGTAACCGGTGTCTAGGAATACCTCCTCCTCCCCCTCCTTCCTCCCAGGCACAGCTTCAACACAGCCCTGACTTGCCTGAGATGATGCACCCTGAGAGCTGATGCGCCACCTTGCACTAGCTCTGGACCCCGAACCACTGCCTAATGAAGACCGATGAAATTGTGAAACTGTCGGGCCTTGTGGATTTGACGGAGAGAAAGGCTCCATGTCCGCATCTGTGTCCGTCTCCTCCTCCGTCGCTGGCGGGACCTGTTGTTTCAGAGTGTCCAACGATCGTTCCAGAACTAAGATCACCACAATGCTCATGCTGACAAGGGCATTGTCCGCACTGACCATTTTGGTGGCTTCTTCAAAACTGGCAAGGATGGTGCAGAGCTCTTTCACCTGCCTCCACTCTCGGTGGCTCAACACCCCGAGGTCCGCACCGCTGCTTGTCAGGCCATGTGTCACTTCGTACTGCGTAATGGCATTGCGCTGCTGCCACAATCGCTGGAGCATGTGGAGGGTGGAATTCCAGCGTGTTGCCACGTCAACAATGAGACGGTTGACGGGGAGGCCGAGCTGACGCTGCAACGCAGCCAGGCGGGACGAAGCAGGGTGCGAACGGCGGAAGTGCGGACTTAGACTTCGAGCCTTCTCAGCAGGCAGTCCAGATCGGGTAGCTCTTTAGAAATTTCTGGACGACAAGGTTCATGACATGTGCCAGGCAAGGGATGTGCTCCAGCCTACCGATCTTAAGGGCGGCCAGCAGATTTCGCCCGTTATCGCACACCACATTGCCTGGCACAAGGTTCTTGTCACCCAGCCAGCGCTCGGTCTCGTTGCGGAGAGCCGTCCACAGCTCCTGACCTGTGTGTGGACGGTCTCCATGACAGATTAATTTCAACACGGCCTGTTTCTCTGGGCACGTGATGCCACCGAGGACCTTGGGTGAAGAGCGCCTACACCAACACCTGCGGTTATGTAAATAGCGTGCGCCGAGCCTGTAGAGCCACCGTCCCACCAAGACATCCACATCCCCCAGCCACCCAGTGATCTGTCACAAGATATAGCGCCTTGGCCGTGCATAACAAGTCCCATGTGTCGTGGTGAGATGGACAATTTCCCCGGACACAGATTCAGACAACGCGCTTGAAATTTTAGATGACACGTAACTAGCAAGGGCAGGGACGGCTTTTCTTGGCAAAAGATATGCCTGCTTGCATCTGGTAATTCGGTGGCAGGCAAGGCCATGACGTGGCCCGGAACCATCTGTGTCCACCAGAACCGGAAAGGTCAACATTTCCAAGGCCAAAATCTGGCAATCCGACATTCAGGCTTTTTGCTTTGGGAATGGTTTGGGTTAAAGTAGTTTCTTCTGCTAGCCCAAACCTGAAGACAGAAGGCTGGCTGCTACAGACTGGCCACTGTACGTGCGGTGCAGGTCATTAAACTGGCTGAAGGAGAAGGGGTTGATGTTCTCTGGTGGTGCTGTGTACTCGGGCGACGTGAGGCTGAAGCGAAGCTTGATCCCTGATATCATGACTCTGAGAGACATGGGCAAGCTGAAGGAACCTTGGTGGTGGCGGAGGTGTAGGAGGCGAGACAGAGGAGTGACAGTGTTTTGAAGGCCCGGGGTTCGGCAGTGTCCTTTTTGGCCAAGTGTTGCCTCCATTTCAACTCATAGCATTCGCTTGCATGTGACTAGACATGTTGGTAGGTGGTTAAACACCTAAGATTCTAGCTCTACTTCTGCCGTTTTACACAGCAAAGCGGCATAAGACACCAGTCCTGGGTGAATCAAGTCATCTTGCTCAAAGAAGGCCCAGGCTTGAGAGTACTGACCTTATTTGACGGCGATAAGCAGAAGCGGGGTTTCACCGCTGACCGTGGGCTGGCGCGGAATCATATCATCAGCGGGTTACTTCTAACAACCCTACCCTCTTCCCATTTGAGCTGGACCCGTAGTTGACACTACTCTCTCCAATCATCTTCCTCCGTCGTACCAGTGATGAAGCGCTCGCAAGCACATACTGCGGACAAGACCATGATGGATCCCGCAATGACGTCATCACAAACATCATCATCATCAACACAGCTGACTTGGTCTCCTTACATATCTTCAACCGAGAAGCTGCGGGCTACAAGCAAGTGTGCACTGCAAGATCGTTGCCAGACCCGCTCCGGGATTTTTATTGGCCTATTGACCGCATCGTTATCCTCCTCTGATGGCATCGAGTGACCTGGGCGTCAGAATGCAGACAAAATCATCCTCTTTGTCCTCTTGAAACTTTTGAACATGCCCTTCGGTACCCAACCGCATTTGTGTCATCAAAGAGGTCTTCAGAAAATGGATTATCCCACAGTTGGGTGGTTACACGCGTTGTACATTTGGGCTGCCTTCGCTTCATGATTTTAAACTCGATGCTGATGATGCAGATGATGACATTAGTGGCCATGACTGGGAGGACAACGAGTGAAGGAAAACTGCTGGATGCAGGTTGCAATTAACCAGCTGAAGTAACTGATGGCGACGCGGTTCGTATACATCAGTATTTCACAGGGCGCTGCTGACCCAGCGCAGGACAGGCCTGACGTCCCCCAGCAACTGACATCCGCTGGCATGCTGTTTTTTACGCCAGCACTGGAAGGAGCACCTTCTCTCGACTTCTAGCCTCCTTCTACCCCCCTCTTTGCCCGCTTACCACTCTGAATTTCGCTCATGGTTCAGAAGATACAAATTATTGAGTAAGTATGGAAATAGTTTTTTGAAAGTCTCTTAATAAAAGACTGGCAAAATCACAAGCTATTCTCAAATCCCTCAAATCAAAACAAAATTGCTGGATTGAAATTTAATTGCTAGTACCTCAATCAACAAAGCTTGACTGACCAAAAGTGAAAAAAACACCTGTCTGAAGATGTATACATATTATAAACTGTTATTTTTGGGCACCTATCATATTCTCCTGTGGTGACTTACACAAATGCTTGTATTCAAATTTAAGTGGCTAGGTACCTTACTATACAACAAAGCTTGACTGACCAAAAGTGAAAAAAACACCTGTCGTGAAATGTATACATAAAAAAAACTCTAATGTTTTGGCACCTATCAATGTCACTGTGGTGACTACAAAATTTGCTTTTATTCAAAATTTACGGTGTTCTAGGTACCTCCTATCAACAAAGCATGACTGAACCAATAAGTGAAAAAAAAACACTGTCGGAAATGTATACAAATAATAAACGGTATTTTGGCACCTATCAATTCACCAGTGGTTGGTACAACAAAATTGCTGTATTCAAGATATTAAGCTGACATAAGAAGGCTCTATCAACAAGGGCTTGACTGACCAAAAGTGAAAAAACACCTGTTCCTGAAATGTATAATACTGATAATAAAAACGGTATTATGTTGGCACCTATCAATTCACCTGTAGTGACTACAAAATTGCTTGTATTCAATTTTAAACTGCAAAGAGATAGCTCTATCAACAAACTTGACTGAACCAAAATGAAAAAAAACACTCTGTCTGAACATTATAACGGATATATAAACGGAATTTTTGGCACCTATCAACCTGTGGTGATTACAAAATATTGCTCTGGATTCCAAATTAACTGAGCAAGGTGGCTAATATCAACAACGCTGACTGGGCAAAATGAAAAGAACACCTATCGTGAAATGTATACAGATTAATAAAAGTGGATGTTTTGCAACCTATAACAAATATGGACCTGCAGTTACTAGAAAAAGATCTTTATCCTAATATAAGCAATTGCAATGTCCTAAAAAAAAATTTGCTGTACAATATCCAGTATCCTTTATTCGAGCTTGTCTGTGTTCGCCCATGGGCCCCTCCCTCCCCCCCCCCGCTTCCCCCACACCTGACTTTACAGCGGTAGAATCCCTTTAAAATTTCTGCCTAACTACCTAAATCTGCAAATGCCTATCTAACTAAGTTCCCTAAGATCACAGCTAAAAGTAGATCTGAGTCTCTGTGAAAAGAATATAGAATAATTTTCGCTGAGACTGTTTGCTGAAGCTGTTTGGAAAGAGCCGAGCTCACGTCCCTACTGCTAGAGACTGCTGACACACACGAGTCCCATGTGAATTTTTCCATCCAATCGCCAACCATAAACACATCCCAGTCATCTACATCAGCACACTACATCTCACCCTGCACTATTCTGTACAGCTAATTTGCTGGCCAGCCAAAATGACAGGAAGCCCGAAAATGCCTCGATATAATAGTTATGCACAGATTTTAACCTAAATCTTATCGCGTGATCGACAAAATCCCGATCAACGTAAATACCTGGTTCCGATTTTCAACATTGTCGATAATAATCGCTCAACACTAGTGACTACACAATTGCTGGATTCAAATTTAACTGCAAAAAGGTACCTCTATCAACAAATGCTGGACTGGTGCAAAAGTGCAAAAACACGTAACTGAAATGTCTATATCGTGATAATAAAAGGTATTTTTGGCACCTAATCAACCTGTGGTGACTAACAAAATTTGCTGGATCACATTTAACTGCAAGGTACCTTCTATCAACAAAGCTGAAACTGAGCAAAATTGAAAAGAACACCTATCTTGAAATGTATACTGATAATCAAAGTGGAGTTTTGAAGCGCTTACAAATAGACCTGCAGAAATTTGAACAGAATCTGTAATCCTAATATAAGTTCAGACTGCCAATATTCCAAGTAATATTACTACAATAAACTGTTAATAATAAAGCTATTGACAATGCAGTGTCTGCAATACAATATCCAGTAATCTTTAAAAGAGCTTGTCTGTGTTTCGCCCGCTGGCCCTCCCCCCCCCTCTCTCCCTCCGTTCTTACAGCCGGTAATGCACACTTTAAAATTCTCTGCCTAACTACCTAAAATCTGCAAATCTCTGATTTAACTGAGTTCTAAGGATCACAGCTAAGAGTAGAGCTGTCTCTGTGAACAAATAGAATAATTTCGCTGAGCTGTTTGCACAGAGGCAGAGCTCACGTCCTACTGCTTTGAGATACTGACACATACTGATCATGAACAGGAAGGGCTGTTCTATTGTAAAACGAGGTCATGTGATTTTTCCAGCCAATCGCAACCATAACACATCCCAGTCATGACGTCGCACACACATCTCACCTGCCTATTCTGTAAGCTATTTGCTGGCCACCAAAATGACAGGAAGCGCCGAAAAATGGCGCGATATTAATAGATTATGCACAGATTTTAACCTAAATTATCGTGTTATCTAAAAAATCCGATCAACGTAAATACCGTGCCGATTTCAACTTTGTCGATACTAATCGCTCAACACTATCCATAAGTTATCCATGGAGATTCTTCAACGGTTTTAAAATCTGAAATCTATGTCAAAATCTGATTGTTAAATCAAGCCATATAGACGTGCACTTAGTCTGCCAATAAATGTGTAAGCATGAAAAAAAACTAGAAAGTGAACATGTGATGCAGTCCAGTGATGGGACCTCATTATTCCTACACTTACATTCCAGTGGGCTTAGATTGCCAACAATAAGTAGAGGTTATTTATTCTCGTCTGAGTGGTTGATTTGGCCAAGGGTTTTGAAACTTTTTAAGATGTATTGTTTAACCTCTTCCCGACATTTGAAGTACCCATACATTATAGCGGGGAGTGACTTCCCACAAATTGACATATGGGTATGTCATGGAGATCTTGCAAGCTCACAAGCGGTGCTTGCAAGATTGTGGAATGGGACCAGCGGTATATTACTGCTGTCATCATGCCGCATCACCTGCGACCGGAGTGAGCTCCGGCCACGGGTGGTTAAGCCTTCACTATCGCAATCTATCATGATCATGATAGCAAAGGTACAGACAGGAGGAGTGAGCTCCTCCTGCCTGTATTCAGCGCAGCAAGTGGCGCTCAGTGCAACTGCTGGTCTCCTACCTGACAAGCCCAGATGCATTACTAAAGCATCCGGTCTGTCTTGTGATGTCACCATGCCCGCAATGCATTGTGGGCATGGTAAGTGACAATGGCCATGGAGACCAGTATACAGCAACAATGCTGTGTACTGGTCTTCCTTGTAAACGTGATCTGAAGATCACTGATACAAATCCCTTATGGGGAAAAGTAAAGAAAAAGTGAAAAAGTAAAAAAAAAATTAAAGTAAAACACCAACACAAAAAATAAAATCAAAACTCGTAAACTGCCCTTTTCCCCTTTACAAACGGCAATCGCCCTGAAAAAGATCAAAAATAAATAAAGTACACATATTTGGTATCGCCACATGCGTAACAACCTGTCCTATAAATCTGTCGCATTATTTTACCCACACAGTGAACGCCATAAAAAAAAATAATTCACAGAATTGTGATTTTTGTTCTTCCAGCAGCACATAAAATGGAATAAAAAGCAATCACAAACTCATATAAACACCAAAGTGGTACCAAGTAAAACATCAGCTCATCCCAAAAAAAACCCCTTACACAGCTCTGTAAATGGAAAAATAAAAAAGTTATGGCTATCAGAACGTCAAATCACCCCGCAAAAAACAAGCTGCTATACAGCTCTGTACACAGAAAAATAAAAAAGTTATGGCTCTCAGACTATGGCAATGCAAGAACAAGTTTTCCTTTTTGAATAAAAGTGCTTTCATTGTGTAAAAGCAGTAAAACATAAAAATATACAAATTGAGTACTGCTGTAATTGCATCGACCTGCTGACTAAAGCTATCATATCATTTATACCGCACAGTGACCGTTGTAAAAAATAAAAATAAAAAACACTACTAGGATTGCTGTATTTTGTTCAAAATGCCTCACGAAAACCTTAATAAAAAGTGAGAAAAGCGTCATATGCACCTCATAATGGTATCAATAAAAATGTCAACTCATCATGCAACGAACAAGCTTATAATCAGCTCCGTATGCAGAAAAATGAAAAAAGTTATGGCTGTCAGAGTAGGACAACATAAAGTAGTAAAACATAAACTGTATAATAATATATATTTATAGTATTGCAATTGTACTGACCACATAGTAAAGTTATCCTGTAATTTATCCCGCACGGCGAACGCTGTAACAGTGAAGTAAAAAAAACAATGGCACAACTGTGTTTTACCCCCCCCCCATTCTCATGACCCAATGCTAAACAAAATATGGAACACCTGAGCACCCAAAATGCACAAAACGCCCCTAGATGAGATCCATGTTAAATCCAAAATGAGACAACTTCTGAAAGGTTTCATCTGTTTTGCTTCTTTGGGAGCTTTGCAAATGTGACATAGCACCCACCAAAATCTACGTTCCAAATAGTGCTCCCTTTGACGCCCTACCATGTGCCCAAACAGCAGTTTACACCCACATATATGGTTTTTGTATCAAAATTTGGGGTGATTTTTTTTCCAGGAATCCTTGTAAATATTAAACATTTTCAGCTAAAATGTTTGCAGATTGTTGGAAAAAAAATTTTTTTTTTTCAGAGCCTTATGCTAAAAAAAATTGTGAAACACCTGTGGGGTTGATATACCCACTGCACCCCTGGATATATTCCTTAAGAGGTGTAGTTTCCAGAATGGGGTCTTTTTATAGGAATGTATTATGTTTTAACACCTTAGGGTGTCCGCAAACCTGAAATGGTGCCTAAATAAAATCGTATTGAAAATGAGACCCCAAAGCCCGATAGGTGCACCTCCTATTTCTGGGCCTGGGGTTGAGAAAAATAGGCACCAGGGCCACTTTGGGGATATCTCAAAAAATGGTTAAATCTGGGAAAATCAATTTAAATTGGCTTTCCCTTGTCACATTACGTTTTCAGTAAATTAAGGATAGAAATTGAAAATCTGCAAAAAAAGTGAAATTTGGAAATTAAAACTCCTTCAAAAGTTTTTATGGGTTTAAGCTGGAGCTGGCTAGGCCACTCCTGCCCTTATGTGCTTTTTTTTTGAGCCAAATCCTTTGTTTGCTTGGCTGTTTTTGCGGGGAGTTTTTGTCTTGCGGAAAAAAAAAAAAAAAATATTTTTAATTTTTAAAAAATTTTTACTTTTTACTATATTCCTTTTTCCCTTTTTTTTTTGGCAAGTAATCTGTCCTTTAGCGATTAAAACCCCCAAAGCATAATGTTTCCCCCTCCATGCTTGACAGTGGGGAAGTGTTTTTTGGGTCATAGGCAAATTTTTTCCTCCAAACGGAGAGTTGAATTAATACCAAAGAGTAAATTTTTGTCTCATGTGACCACAGCCCTTTCCCCCCTCACTCACAGAATCTCCAGGTGTTCATTGTCAAAAATTCAGATTGCTGTAATGTGCCCTTTTTGAGCAGGGGGGTCTTGAGGCCCGCAGGATTTTAAACCATTCGGTGTAATGTTTAAATTTGGTTTTTTTTTTTATTGTCCCACGCCAGTCATTAAAAAATTTCCCCCCTCAGTTTTTTGGTACTTCAATTTTTTGGCAGGCCTCAAGGGGGATTTATAGTTTCTTTCTTATTCTTTTTTTTCCCCATTTTCTTACGCCCAAAAAAAAATTTTTTTCCCTTCCACCCGCGTCTTTTTTGGTTTTTTTCCCCCCCAGCTTTTTGGGGGCATTTTTTGATTTTTTTTTTTTTTTAAAAGGGTTTTTTGGGCTTTATGTTTTTGAGGTTGAGCTGAGATTAATTTAGTTTTGGCAAGGGGGGGCTTTTAAAAGGTGAATTTTTAAAAAAATTTTTTTTAGATACAATATTTATATTTTTTTCTGGTTTGGGGGGAGTTTTTGGGTTTAGGGGGGAATTTTTTATTTCTTAGAAAATTTTAAAAAAATTTTTTAAAAATTTTTTAATGGGGGTTTGTGGGGGTTTTTTTTTGGGTTTTGTTAATTTTAAAAAAAATTTGGGTTTTTTGGGGTTTTTTTGGGGTTAAAAAAAGAAAAAAATTAAAAAATTTTTCCTTTGTTGGGGTTTTTAAATTTAAAATATTTTGAGTGAAAAATCGTTTTGGGGGGGGGGAAGAAAATGGAAAAAAAGAAAAAAAAAGGGGTAGAAGAAAACCTTTTTTTGGGGGGGGTTCCGGGGGTTTTTGAACCGGAAGGAAAAAATGGTTTTTAAAAAAAGGGGAAAATTAGAAAAAAAGGGGGGGGGAGGCCGGTTTGGGGAAGGGGAAAAAGGGAGGGGAAGGGGGGGTTGTGAGTGAAGGAAAGTAAAAAAAAGGGAAAGGGCAAAAGGTGAGAAAAATTTTAATTTTTGGTTGTTGGAGGGGGTCGGGGGTTGGGGGAAAATTTTTGAATTTTTTTCGATGGGGAGATTTTTTTTTTAAAAATGTTTATCCCCGGTTAAAAAAGGGGGGTTTTTTTTTTTTGGGGGGGGGGGGGGGGTGGGGGGGGGGAAGAAAATTTGGGGGGGTAGGGGGAAAATTTGGGGCTTTTAAGCTTAACCAGAAGATTCCGGGGAAAAAGCCAAGTGAAAGGGAAATGTTTTTTTTGGGTGTGGGTAAAAAAAGCCCGGGGGGTTTAAAAAAAGTTTTTAAAAAAGTTTTTTGGGGGGAAAAGGGGGGGGGAAAAGGCGGTTTTTCCACAAGGATTGTATGAACCGAAATTTCTTACTAACTTAAAGCATAATGTGTTCCGAGAAAACATTCTCTGAATCACAGAGATAGGTAAAAGTGTCAAAAAGTTATTCTCACATAAAGTGACACATCAGATTTTAAAAAACGAGGCTCTGTCAGGGAGGTCAAAACTGGCTCCGGTGGTAAGGGGTTAAAGTGAGAGGCAATGAAGTCTGTTAGCTGTTAGTGACAGCTAGTAAATGTAAAAAAAATGGGACAGCAATTCAGATTCGATGTACTGCTATACATACTTTCCACTTATTATGAGTAATGTTGAGCGATGAAATCGAAAAAAGTTGAAATCGGCCAGATTATCATGTTAATTGTGGTTTCTAGATGATGAGATTTTTTTCCTTAAAATCTTATCAATAATCGTCATCACGGATTAAAAAACGGGCCATTTTCGTTGCTTCCTGTAATGTTGGCGATCAGCCAATCAGAGGGGGGTGAAGAACGTCACCAGTGGGGTGTGTAGGGAACTCATTGGCTGCTTAAATCACATGACCTCGTATTATCCATGTCACTGCACTTCCTGCTTGGCGCCAATCAGCTTCTACATTGTGAACAGAACGGATAGCTGTCTCTCTGCTCAGCTTTTAGGGTCAGTGTGCTGTAAAAAACAGCTATAATCCAGACCCTATTCCAAAAAATGTTTTTTAAAAAACTTGTTTATTCTTGCTAATTTAATTGAGTGTCGAAAAGGTCAGTTTTGCTGCTTTTGGGGTCATGCAGCTGGAAAAAAACAGCGATATTTAAGGTTCTATTCAAATAAATCTTGTTTCAAATACTCATTTCTTCCTGCTAATTATATTCTCTGTGTCTATAAGGGCATTTCTGAGGATTTTGGGGTCAGGCTACTGTGAAAGGAGTGCCAGGGTTGCAGATAGGGCAGTACTCCGGTCAGTGGCCCTTTGCCTTTCTCAACATACATGCGCATCTACAAGAAAGGTGACATTATGCACATTAAGGATATGGGCACCATAGAAAAAGGCATGCCACCTAAATGCTATCATGGGAATATTGCCAGGATCTACACTGTTAAACAGCATGCTGCTGGTATATTTGTGAACAAGCACATCAATGGTAAAACCCTTGCCACAAGAATCAACGTTCGTGTGGGCACATTCGCCACCCCAAGAGCAGAGAGAGTTTCCTCCAGCGCGTCAAGGAAAATGAGAGGAAGAAAAAGGAAGCCAAGGACTAAGGCACCTGGGTGGAACTGGAGCGTCAACCAGCATTTCCAAGTGAAGCTCACTTCGTCCGCAGTCACAGAAAGGAACCTGAACTCCTTGAGCCCATTCACGATGAGTTAATGTAACAATATCCATTGCAAAGTATTGCATTGTTGCTTAAGCATAATGACTGTTTCGAATTTCATATGGAGGGGCAAGCGCTCTCGTATAGGCAGAAATTTCGCAAGCGCTACCCAGGTCTTGACTTTCTTCTGAGGAAGGCTCAAGGTCTTAGCTCACACTTCCGGCATTCGCACACTGCTTCAGCCCAACTGTCAGTGTTGCTGCATCATCTGGACCTCCGTGTCAAATTTTATTGTGAGTGTGCATAAAGGCATTTTGTCTGGTATTAGGGTCATACTGCTTTAAAAGACAGCAATAGTCAATGTCCTATTCAGCAAACTCTTGAAATATTGATTTCTTCTGGCAATTTTTATTCTGATGTCGGTAAGGGCATTTTTGCTGGTTTAGTGGTCAGGTCACTGTAAAAGACACCAATAGTAAAGGTCGTATTGAAAAAAAAGCTTATTTCACATACTGATTTCAAATTTCACATGCCTCAAGGCAATAAAATTGAACAGCGGTTAATGGGTGTCCATCCTCCTTGATCCATGTTCCAAATCAAAAGACAGCAATTTCCATCCACTCACTTAATTTGACAGTAGAATGCTGGAATTTGAGACAGGGCCCATTGACCAACTGGAGATATCTATTGTGTCTTCTTCACATTCTAATTTCACTGTGGAACAACGTCAGCAACGTGCCAGCAATAGAATGGCAAGTAGGCGTAGCAGCAGCAGCGGCAGCACTGGAAAAAATCTTGATTGAAATAGTCAATTTCTTAGTGCCAATTTATATTCTGATGGTCCATAAAGGCATCTGTGTGGGTTTTGGGGTCATGCTGCCGTAAAGGACAGGGATAGTCAATGTCCTGTTCACTAAAATACTTGTTTCTTCGGGCACTTTTTATTCTGAGGGTCCATCAACGACATCTTTGCTGCTTTTGGGGTCATGCCGCTGTAAAAGAAACCAATAGAAAAAGGTCTTATTGAAAAAAAGCTTATTTCCCACGCTTCAAGGACATCAAAATGAACAGCAGTTACTGGGTGTCCAACCTCCTTGATCCATGTTCCAAATCAAAAGTCAGCAATTTCCTTCAACCCACTTCAAATGACAGTAGAATGCAGGAATTTGAGACAGGGCTCATTGACGAACTGGAGACACCTGTTGTGTCTTCTTCATGTTCTAATGTCACAGTGGAACAACGTCAGCAACGTGCCAGCATTAGAATGGCAAGTAGCCCTAGCAGCAGCAGCAGAATTGAAAAAAATTTTTTTTTAAAATAGTCAATTTCTTATTGAGAATTTTTATTCTGAGGGTTCATGAGAGCAGGGGCAGTATTCCTGTCTGGGGCCCTAATCAAAAAGAGGCCCGATAATATTTTAAAAATAGGAAGTAGTAATGGATAGGGGCCACATTTGATTTAGCTGAATGTGACCATAGAACAGTTAATAGATGACTAATGGCAGCCCTGGCTCTTACTGCACCCACTCTTACTATGGCCCTGCCAGCTGAACCTCCGTGTTCCCCGTTGGGATGTTCTTGCTGCCACCTCATATATGTCGAGTGGTTGGTCCCTGGTACAAAAAGTGATAGGGGACTCCTGCTAGTTACCATGTGCCATTTCCAATACCAGTGTCTTGTTTTGTGTCAAAGGGGGCCCATAGCAGCCGCTACCGCTGTACCAGCTGTGGCTACACCATCCACATCCTTTTGCTTAGCTATTGAATGGAATGAATTATTTTAGCCTGTGATTTTTTTTCTGTGTCTCTTATAGCCTAGTTGTCTTGACTAAGATGTACCACGTATCCAGTTTACTGTTGTGGATGTTAATTCCAGCTTCACCTCACCTGTTTCGGTGTAAAAATGAACCTGGTCTTCCTCTCCCATAGATTTTAATGGGAATCGCTGATTAATCATCATCGAAGATCGTACATCGGCGAGATTCCCAAAATCGGTAATCGTCTCCAAGATGATAATTTACCTAATCGCTCATCACTGATTATGAGGTGTACCAAGAATGTCTGGTGATTACTATCACCCAGTTGATCTTAATGCCTGAAAAAAGGGCGATACGTTGCTGCAAAAATCTAACTATTTGAAGTCACACAAATGCTTACTAGTATGCTCAATGGTTCGAAGATTAAATCAGCTCAGGGAATAATAGAGTGTTTTTTTAATTCTCAGATTTATCTGTTGATTTAGAAGGGGAGTAATTAGCCCTCCTTGGAGTGTGCACCTACAACATTTCTGCCACTTAGAGTTCTGCAGCTTGAAATACTGTAAGATTTTGACAGCTTCTCAATAGAATTAATTTGTTCTATTCTTTTAATGAAAAAGAAAAACAAAGACTTGTTCACGTCAACAGTATGTTATAAAACGGGCTCATATATGTGCATTCAGCTAATACAACGAGAGGACGGTCATTCCCAAATTTCCATTTATTAAAAGTGCATACATGAAAAAATCTCCTAAACAGTACAGTATTTTGAAGCTAAAATACTTTGGGGGACATGTATGAAAACTGTCTAGGTCTAAGACTTTCTTTTTTTTGTCCATAGCAACCAGTCAGAGTTCAGCTTTCAGAGCACTAAATTAAAAAAAGGGGAGGTCTGATTGGTTGCTGTGGGCAACAAAGAAAGTCTTTGACCTAGAAAATTTTCATACATGAGGCCCTCTGTTTGAAAAGTGTACTTTTTGGGCAAAGGCGACTGCATTCTGAACGTCCATTTTAAAACTTTTCATTGCCAAAAAGCAAAATTGTCTGTGGTAAAGTATGAACAATGAAATTAAATGTGGAAGCCATCTTGCAGGAAAAGTGACAGCGGTCACACTTTAGGCTGTTTAGAATAGAAACAAAGATTTCAGATATTGCTTGCAATAAATTATTTTGAATATACACATATTTCCTAATCAAACTGCTATTTCAAATTATTATCACGCTAACATTCCATTCCACTATTAAATACTGTGTAATGGAACAAAAGAGTATAAGTATGTAATAAAATATTACTTAAAGAATAGGTAGTAAAATATATTTATTATGGATAATTAAAAGCAAAGAAATATGTGAAAGATTAAAATACGTCAGAGCTCTTTACACAGTACAAATCACTAGCCAAAAACAATTCATGAAAAAGTGTCCTGGGTCTAATTAAAGTGTTATAGTAATTTATACTGCACTTTCAGACAATACTAAATATAATTAAAACAATGTACAGATCTGACTCCTTGGAAGACGCAACTATTTAATCTTATAGGTGAATAATTCACAGTAAGAAAATTTTCTTCCATTTTCCTTAGAAACGTTAGTTACTAATTTTACCTCCTTAGTGCTGATACAAAAATAAGTGCCAGTTAGTGTTTCTTATGACCAGTTTTTAAAAAAGTGGACATTTTTAGGTTTTTATTTTTGTCATATTTTAGAGGTGACCTTCTAAAATAACCATATATTAAAATATGGAGAAGATTCGGACAGGTTTCACACAGAAACACATCATATTTTTTGTTGCATTTTTCACCGCATGGCCAGACGTGTCACTGTCAAGTCTAAAAGACTGTATCAGGCCTGCACAACATACATCCCATGGGCCACATGCAGCCTGCCAAAGCATTTCTGGCGACCTTCTAGCTGGTCACGGCTTAAAAGAACCCTAACTTAAAGTGGGTGGTACTGCTCAATTTAGGGACCTTCCCGGGCTTTTAGAGGACATTTCTACATGGTCTAGGAGCAGTCCCGAGCAGTCCAGCACCCACATTCTGCAGTTTTCTTCAGATCTGCTCTACTTATGCTGGGGCACGTTTACTATGGCACCAAAGTACTGGTGTACATACTTAACTCTACATTTACTATGTGTTTTATACGGTTTTAAGAAATAAATTCAGACAGCACTTCCAAACTGATGCAAGTGATTCTTTATAAAAAACCTTTGTTGCTTGAGAATGGCATTGGCTAAAACATTGCACGGTGAATAAAGAATCATTTTCATTTGTTTGGAAGTGCTGTCTGAATTTATTGATTTTTTTTTTTGACATTTGTTAGAATTTCTGCACAATGTCCAACAAAAGAGGTGTGACTGTGGAAAGGGGCATGACTTTGCAGAAAGGAGGTATAGTTTACTGTGCGATGTCGTGAACCGATAAATGTGGCAAAATTTTGGCAAAACAGATGGCACAAACTAAGCCAACTGGTAGATGGTGTAAAGTTATACTGAAGTATCTAAACACACATAAGGCCTAAGGCGTTAGGCCTACCAGGCCGAATAGCAGAGTGCCAGCCAAGCTGTGCTCCGCTAAGACCGCGCAGTTTCGGGAATCGAGGTGGTTCTGGGGCAGGATGCAGATGGCAGATGTAGTTTCACCAACTCCCAGGTGGGCCAGGCCGAGCCTGTATAATCCCTACTATAGGTAGATATAGCTCCCTGCAGGTAAATATAGACTCCTTTAGGTAAATATAGCCCCCATGTAGCTAGATATAGCCCCCCCTAAGGTAAATTTAGCCCCTCTACAGGTAGATATAGAGATAATTTTTTTACTCTTTTTACTCAGTCTACATCTGCTGTAGAGTAGGATACACGTCTCCTGTGAAATATGAAATAAGAAAAAAAATGAAAAAAATTAACATTAGTTTTTAATAAACAAAAAAGTACATATCTGATGCTTCATTTGGAGCTAATCTGCCTTCGCTGACTGCCATATATTTCATCAGAGTTTACCAGAAAGAGTAGTAATAGAAAAACTACTCTGAAAACG
Organism: Phyllomedusa bahiana; assembly: GCA_025379985.1. Classification (NCBI taxonomy): domain Eukaryota; kingdom Metazoa; phylum Chordata; class Amphibia; order Anura; family Hylidae; genus Phyllomedusa; species Phyllomedusa bahiana. The sequence continues at coordinate 17,007 of JAODAL010052577.1, forward strand.
GATTTTTTAAAGACATCCTGTTACGGTCTGGAGGTGGATCCACTGGACCACCGCAGGCGATGGCGTAAGCCCACACCAGGGAGTGGAATCTAAGTGGGACCCGGTATTCACCAGACCCCGCCCAAAGCGGGATGGTCATGCTGCGGCGGTTTCCCCCCAGGTCACTACCACTGGGGGGCTTGCCTGCGTTGCGGCCAGAGTGGAGGTACAGTAAACAGCAGGCGGGCTCGTGTTCGTAGACAGGCAGGAGGTCAGGACAGCGGCTCTGGTTCGTAGACGGTAGACAAGCAGGAGGTCAGGGCAGGCGGAAAGGTTTGTAGAGGGTAAACGTAAGCAGAGAGTCGGTACAAAACTAAAGGCAAGACGGGAAGGGTCTGGAACACTTTCACCATGGGAATATACACCAAGGATCCGGCGAGGGCCGCCAGGAAGAGGCCGGACTTAAATAGGAGCAGTGCCCGGCAATGACCAATTACCGGTGCACTGCCCCTTTAAATTCAAACTGCCGGCGCACGCCCGCCCCTAGGGGCGGAGCCACACGCCAGGAGCCAGACACAGACTGAGCAGGAGCGCGGCCGGGTAAGTGAGCGCCGGAGGGGGCAGATGCACGAGCGGAGCCCGAACCCGACGTGCGGGACGGGGCTCCGCTGGGAGCGAGGGCACGGGACAGTGGTCGCAGGGGCGTCCGTGACAGTACCCCCCCCTTGGGCCCCACCCTCTTGGGCCCCCCCTCCTTGGGCCCCCTCTCTTACTGGAATGAAGAAATCTCTGGATGGGGCTGCGGTTCAGGATATTCTCCTCCTGCTCCCAAGACCTCTCTTCGGGCCCGAAGCCCCTCCAGTCCACCAGAAGTATCGCTTTCCCCTATTTTCTCCTCATGCCCAGAATTTCCTTGACCTCGAAGACATTGGGTGCATCAGCCACAGATGGAGGAGGAATGGCCGTCTGGGAAAAATGGTTAAGGACCAGAGGTTTCAATACGGAGACATGAAACGCGTTGGATTTCTCATCGTAGGGGGGAGCCGGATTTTTGTATGCCCCCGGATTGATGCGTTTGATGACCTCAAAGGGTCCCAGGAAAGGGTCCCATTTTGTGGAAGGGCATCTTTAAGCAGAACGTATCTAGACGAGAGCCACACCTTTCACCTGGAGAGAAAAACCGGAGGGGGATTCTTCTCTTGTCCGCTGTGTCTTCATGCGCTCGGACGCACGGAGCAGGACTGACGGGTCTGGGACCAGATGGCCTTCATGTCTTGAACCAGTGCGTCCGCCCCCGGACCTCGGAGGGGGTTTGCCAGGAGGAGAGGGGGGGCGGGGATGCAAGCCATACACGATGTAGAAGGGGGACCCCCCCGGGTGGACTGGATAAAGGGAGTTTTTGGGAGAAACTCCGCCCACGGCAGCAAATTGGCCCAATCATCTTGGCATGCCAAGACGAAATGACGAAGGTAGCATCCTAAGACTTGGTTGACCCTCTCCACCTGGCCGTTCGTCTGTGGATGTAGCCGGAAAGAGAATTTCGAGCTTCACTTGAAGTTGGTTGCACAGGGCTCGCCAAAACCTGGAGACAAATTGAACTCCCGGTCCCAAAAAATTTTTGAGGGAGTCCATGCAGCCGGAACACATGGAATGAAGAATAGCTCACCCAGCCGGGAGGCAGATGGAAAGCCCTGTCAAGGGGACGAAGTGGCGCCATTTTGGAAAAGCGATCAGTAATCACCCAGATAATGGTGTTGCCAGAGACAGAGGGGGGTTGGGTTTTATAAAGTCCATCGCAATGTTGGTCCAGGGTTGAGTGGGAACGGAAAGTGGCTGAAGTAGGCCTCCGGCTTGTGACGTGGGCGTCTTGTTCCGGGCACAGGGGTCGCAAGACAAAACGAGTTCCCAGCTCTGGCCACCAATAGAAACCGGGGATATCGGGTGGAAGGTTCTTTGGGCGCCGGGATGGCACCGCCCAATGAACAATGTCCCCATTTCAAGATAGTCTGCGGGAGAGAAGGACGCACATAAGTCCTTCCAGGAGGGACCTTCCGGAGTCCACTGGAGCAGCCGAGATGAGGCGTTCTGGGGGGTTTGATGTGTTCAGGAGAAGTCTTTTTACCCACCACGTCGGAAGCACGGGAGAGGGCGTCAGCTCTCCATTCTTCGTTTGGCCTGAAGGGGATTCTGAAAATCGAACCGTGTGAGAAAAGCGACCCCCTTTAGCTGGCGTGGGTTAAGGGTCGCTGAGCCGTTGCAGATATTGGAGGTTTTGTGGCCCGAATAGATATGGATGGGAAAACGGGCGCACCCTCCAGCAGATAACGCCATTCCTCCAGCGCCAATTTTATAGCTAGTAGCTCCCGGTCCCCAAAATCGTGTAATTCCTCTCGGCAGATGAGAAGGTCTTGGAGAAGAAGCCGCAAGTTACAGTTTACCCGTGGGCCCTTTTTGCTTTAAGAACTGCTCCGGCTCCGACAGAGGAGGCATCTACCTCCAGTGTGAAGGGTTTGAGAATCCGACGTGCAAGGATAGAGGCTGTAGAGAAGGCGGATTTGAGCTTCGAAAATGCCCCTCGGCCTCGACCGGCCAGCTGCGTGGATTGGCCTGTTTCTTGGAGAAACTACTATCGGGGCCACCAGCGTAGAGAAGTGAGGGATGAACTGGCGATAGTAGTTGCCAGAAGCCCCAAAATCGCGGATAGCCCGTAGCCGACTGGGCGTTGGCCACTGCAAACACGGCAGACAGTTTTGCCTGGACCATCGGTAGGCCTTGGTTGGAGATGACGTACCCCAGAAACGGAAGGCTGGTCTGTGGAAGATGCACTTCTCCAGCTTGGCGTACAGGTGGTTTTCCCGGAGACCTCTCAAATACCCGAGAACATGGCTGCGGTGGGTCTCGAGGTCAGGAGAGAACACCAGGATGCATCAAGGTAACCACCACGCAGGTGTGGAAAGGGGGCCCTGAATGCGTATTCACTAGCTCCTGAAAGACGGGGGGAGCATTTGGGACAGTCCGAAGGGCATCACCCGGTACTCAAAGTGCCCCTCCCGGTGTTGAAGGCCGTATTCCATTCGTCGCCCTTGCGAATCGGACCAAAATGGTAGGCCCCTCTCAATCCAACTTAGAGAAGATCTTTGCGCCCTGCGGCGTCAACAGTTCCCTGATCAAAGGCAGTGGGTAACGGTTCTTCACCGTGATCTTGTTCAAACCCCGGTAGTCTATTTCAGGGCCGTAAGGTAACCGGGCCTTCTTCTTTACGAAAAAAAAAACCCCGGGGGGGACCTGAAAACCCCCTCCTGAGATTCTCCTGGATGTACTCGGACATGGAGGGTTCAGGAACCGACAGAGGTAGACTCGGCCTCGGGGAGGACTGGGGCCTGGCAATTTAAGTCGATTGGGCAATCGTATGGACCAATGCGGAGGCAGACTCTCGGGTTGTCTCTCAGAGAACACATCGGTGTACTCCAGGTATTCGGCGGCAGCCCGGGCAGCGGCTCCCGGAGGGTTGGCGAAGCAGGAAAGCACCGGGCGAGGGGCCACCAAACAGCGCCCCCGACGTTGGGACCCCAAGAATCACCTCCCAGTAGACCAGTCCAGGATAGGAGAGTGGAAACCGCAGCCCTGGGGTCCGAGGAGAACCGCCGACGAGGAGGAGACAACATGTAGAAGGAGATTTCTTCCTTATGCAGCGCCCACGTGGGGGGGAAAAGTGGCTTGGTGACCAACTGGATGGTGTCGCTAAGTAGCTCCCCGCTGACGGACGAGATGACAAGCGGTTTCTCCAGACGTACCAAACCCGGGAAAACCGATATGCTTCACTAGAGACTGGTGTATGAAGTTTCCCGGCGGGGCCTGAGTCAGAAACGCCGGAACTTGGGAAAGTGATGCCAGTGTCTGACACGACCTGCACAGGCATCAACAGCGTGGAGAGTTGGAGGTTGCACCTAGGAATGCCTCTCCCACGATCAGTGCGGAAGTTCCCGCAGGCTGGGACGCTTGGGGCAATTTCTCCGAAAATGCCCGGGGTGCCACAGTAGAGGCACAAGTTCTTTTGCCGACGCTGGGCCAACTCCCGTTCAGAAAGACGAACCCGATCAATTTGCATGGGCTCCTCGTGGGTGTTGGGGCTGTGGCGGGAGGCCATTGGAACACCGGTGCTAGGCGAGGAAACAAGCGAGGTTTGGGGTGACAGATGCTCTTGCCGAGTTCTTCCTCCCTTCAAGGAAAACGGATGTCAATGCGAGTTGCTAACCGGATCAGGTCACTGAGGGAAGAAGGAAGGTCTCTAGCGGCCAGGACGTCCTTAACTCGGCTTGAGAGCCCTTTCTTGAAGGTAGCACACAACGTGGCATCGTTCCAAGACAGTTCGGAGGCCGGGGTGCGGAACTGTACCGCGTGTCTCCTACAGACAGGTCCCCCCGGCGGTAAGGTGTTAGGTAGGGCTGGTTCCCCAAAGACGTTGCGGAATCGCTGGAAATGATGTTTGAATCCGCCGTCACTGGATCGTTTCTGTCCCATAGAGGTGTAGCCCATGCCGAGGCTTTCCCGGACAGGAGGCTGACCACGAAAGCCACTTCGCACGCTCGGACAGGAACAGATCATCATCAGCTCCCCGTGCATAGAGGGATTGGGTGATGAACCCCCTGCAGAGTTTCGGGTCTCCGTCGAACTTGGACGGGGAGCGGGCCCGCAAGCTTGGGCCCCCTCAGAGCCACCGGAACCGTTGAGGGAAAGGGAAAAACCGTGGAGCTGGCGAAGGCTACTGCGGCTGACGGTGGGCAGTTGCTGCAACATGGTGGATAGCTGGATGAGTTGCTGGCCTTGTTGACCGAGTTCTGAGGGCTGGCGAGCAACGACGGTCGTCAGATCCGCCCGGCTGGTAACGGCACTTGGCGGGATCCATGGCCGGATCCTACTGTTACGGTCTGGGGGGATACCCCTGGACCACCGCAGGCGGATGGCGTAAGCCCACACCAGGGAGTGGAATCTAAGTGGACCCGGTATTCACCAGAGCCCACCGCAAAGCAGGATGGTCTTGCTGGGCGGGTTTCCACCAAAGGGCACTACACCCGCGGGGCTTGCCTGCGGGGGGCGGCCAAGAGTGGAGGTACAGTACGGCAGGCAGGTTCGTGGTCGTAGACAGGCAGGAGGTCAGGACAGGGGCTCTGGGTTTGTAGACGGTAGAAAAAGCAGGAGGTCAGGGAGGCGGCAAGGTTGTAGACGGGAAAACGTAAGCAGAGAGTTGGTACCGGTAAGGCAAGACAGGAACTCTGGAACACTTTCACCATAGGAATATACACCAAGGATCCGGCGAGGGCCGCCAGGAAGAGGCCGGACTTAAATAGGAGCAGTGCCCGGCAATGACCAATTACCGGTGCACTGCCCCTTTAAATTCAAACTACCGGCACGCGCCCGCCCCTAGGGGTGGAGCCACGTGCCGGGAGCCGGACACAGACTGAGCAGGAGCGCGGCCGGGTAAGTGAGCGCCGGAAGGGGCAGATGCACGAGCGGACCCCGAACCCGACGTACGGGACGGGACTCCGCTGGGAGCAGGGGCACGGGCGCGCCAGCGACCCGGGACAGCGGTCGCAGGGCCGTCCGTCACACATCCACAATGGAAGTGACATTAGAAACGGAACATAGATTTCTGTGTGACAACACAAAGTTTAACTATCTCTTCTTTTGTCAGAATAACATATATCAATTCTTTTTTCCTTCTTTTCCTGCCTTTATAGATTTATATTAGGAAAAGACCAATACATATATAACAACCATACCTTAATTTCCCCACACTTAAATGCGTTTTCTCACCAAGCAATTTTATGGAGCCACATCCAGCTTCAGACTCTCACTTCCTGGTCATGCTGTGGGTGGGCCTAAAGCAGTGATTGACAATCATCAGCTTTTCATTTACTTAGGTAAACAAACTCCATTGCTAGAGATGAGACTCTGCAGGGTGTGACTCACCATAGTCAAACAGCAGCTGGTAGAACATTCAGATAAGAGAAAGAGGAAAGAGAGATGGGGAAAGGTAGTCAGTAACCAAGAAAAACTTGTGTACTGTAAGAGGAGATAAAATCGTTATCTCCTCACCAAGGCAAAATCTAAACAACAATGTATTTGGTAATAGTTTTCATTTACCTTTTCCTACATGTTAAAGCAAATAATTGTAAAGAAAACCCATTTAAGGCATTTGAAATAATTTTTTTTACCCTTTTACTCAGTCTGCTTAATGTACAGTGCTGCCTATTAATTATAAAAACGTGTCACTGTGATTTATTAAATAAAAAAAACCTTTAATATTAATTCCTGTCATATTTGAGAGATACTACCTATCTCATTTTCCCATTATTTTTTAACGCTCCATAAAGAATCTTTAGTGATGCTATCAATTACGCAGTTATAAATTCTAGCAATGCTGCCCTTCTTTTTAGTACATGTTTCAAGAAAATCAAAAATAACTGTTTCATGCTTTGGGTGTAAACTTTTAAAATGAAATTTTCAAAATTTTCAAATTTTAAAACATAATGTTCTGGAAAAAAATGCTTAACTCTATGTCATACTACAATTAGTGCAAACTAAAATTAGTGCAGACAAAAATTTAGTAAATAGTGTTTTACTCTAAAATAGCAAATTATAAGTCAATACTCAAAATTTGTCTAATCCACATCCAACAATTATGTGTTAATATTGACAAAGGGAGCTACTTTCAAATAAGGTACAATTACCTAAAAAGTTTTAGACATTGTAATATGTCTTACTTCGGGCAGCATGAAACAGCTGACAGGTTCCCTTTAAGTTTGATTATCAATACTGCACTTTGAATGGCACACTTGTAACTGCGGCATCTATAATGTTTTAAATAGTAAAAAACAATTGTGGGGTGGCGATATGTTACATCGGCAGCTGGTGTCTTAACAGAGGCATGAGCCAGTATGGGATCTGTTTATATAACTCTGACAGGCAGTAAATGGTCTGAAATACTTTATTGTAGAGCACTATATAAGCAATCAAAGGATATTTGCTTCAAGTTTCCGAGTGAAAAAGAAAAAAACTTTAATGTTTAATAAAGTATTAGAAAAATGACCCATCCAAAATAATTAACATCTACGAGAAAACCCTTTTTGCACATTAAGCATTACATTTAAAAAATGCTTTACCTAAAATATATACTTACTGAGTACCACACACATTGTAGTCACCCCTAGGATAAATATGTGCAATCTTTAAAAAGTGTCCACACTTTCTTTTAACTGTATTAAGAACTTAAAAAACTTAATTTTTTTAATGTCATCGGCAAAAAATGTTTTTTGTTGGCTGCATAGCCACTAATGCACCACGGCTTTCACATCACCATCACACACAAATCTTCTTCCCCTTAAAGCTTCCAACAAGGTGGAAATCAGATGGTGCTAAATCGGGACTGGGTGTTCTATAACTCCCACGTCAATTGTCTGAGGGTATCCAGTGTGAGGGCTGCAGTGTGGGGGCGAGCATTGTCGTACAATAGCACAGTTCCTTTTGACAGTTTGCCTCTTTTTGTTAAACAGATTGCGTGTTTCAGTTCTCTTTGGAACATGTCACAATACGTTGCAATTCTCACAATTATACCACGTTCCTGATTTTTTTGAGAACGAGCCCTTGAGAATCCAGGAATATAGTCAACATCAACTTTCCTGCCAATGACTGTCTTGAATTTCTTTACTACAGGAGATAATGGATGATTCCATTGCATACTTTGCTGCTTGCTTATGGGCTCTTAACGGTGAACACAGGTTTGATCACCAGTGACTATCTATTGTCACGATAACGGGCCAAGTGACAAAAGCAAATGTCTAAGTGCTTATGCTTATGCTCCTATGTCAATTGCTTAGGCAACCACCTGGCACACACTTTACTGAACTTAAACCTGCTACGCATCCAGGCATAGGCAATCCAACTCTCACATTCACTTACCTGACTGTGACTGAATGCTTGGAGCTGTCTGGATCTTTCACACTAGTACAGCCATTTTCAAAGCTTTCAATGCACTTAAAGACAACTCTACAAGAGCAAACGTTATCACCTTACTGAGCACCTCTTTTGTGTAAGTTATACATTTTACAGCCATCTTTACCACAGTCTGACAACTCCTATAATAAACTGCAAGGTCCGATGGCTTCCCTGACAAACTAGTCACATGATACTCTCAGACATGTCCAATTACTACTAATCCTGAGCCTCACTGTTTTAAATGGAAATTGCACTCTTTTCTTACATTTTGGGTTTCCCAGCACATTAAACTTCACAGTCAATGGGAAGAGTAAAAAGAACACCTTGACCTGTAAAAAACAAGCCCTCAAATATATTTAGGCAGAAAAATAAAAAAAAACATGTTATGTCTCTTAGAAGGTGGTAAGAAAAAAAAATCCAAAAATAACTGCATCATAAAGGGGTTAAAAACATAATGAAAACTATAAAAATGTGGTATAACCTGAATCATGATGACATGCAGAATAAAGCTATCATGTCATTTATACCACACAGTAATTCTGTAAAAATTAAAATTCAAAAAACAATGGCACAATGTCATTTTTTTTCCATTCTGCCTCACAAAGAATTTTTGGGGGGGTTTCAACCCTTTGCAATTATGACTAAAGTGAAACAAAAAGACAAACTGCTCCAAGATTTACAGTTGTATCTGTTACCTCACCCTAGTGTATGATTTACACCTTAAATTGCTCAGTACCACTTTATGCTGTTCAGAGGCATAACTAGAATTCATAAGGCCCACAAAATGTGTTGGGCCACACCACCTATTGACAATAAACTAAAACACCAGCATAAGTAGTAATAATTAAAGGTATAAACAATAGTGCCTTCTATTAGGGTACAACATGTAAACTGGAGAG
>JAODAL010052578.1:0-25878 GCA_025379985.1 Phyllomedusa bahiana
GGTAAAAAAGATTGCCAGAGGTCACCCATTAGGCTTCTGCCACCTTGCCTGCTGCTGCCGCTACGGCTACTTGGCACTCTACTGCTGTCACGTTCGCTGATGTTGTTTCCACCGTGACATTTGGGGAACGTGAAGGCAACCGCAACAGATGTCTCACAGTTGATCAATCAGCAAGGTCTCCATTTCTGCATTTTTACTCTCTATTTGGGTGGGTGGAAGGAAAGTGCTGAGTTTTGTTTTTACCGGGGATCCAGGAGGGGTGGCCACCCAGTAACTGTTGTTCATTTTGATGGCCTTAAAGCGAGGATCATATTGGAGGAAATGGAGCATCCAAGCACTCATGTGAGAGATGGAGCCTTGATTTCCCAAGCCTCTGGGTCGAGGGGCACTAGCAAACTGATCTTCCTCATCTTCCCTCCTCCGCCTCAAATTTCGCGCCAACCTCTTTCCAAGGCAGGACGTCGGTAACAGTCGGTGTCTAGGAATATCCTCCTCTCTCCTCTCCCTGCCTCCCCTCTCGGCACAGCTTCAACACAGCCCTGACTTGCCTGAGATGATGCACCCTGAGAGCTGATGCGCCACCTTACACTAGCTTTGGACCCCGAACCACTGCCTAATGAAGACCGCTGAAATTGTGAAACGGTCGGGCCTTGTGGATTTGACGGAGAGAAAGGCTCCGTGTCCGCATCTGTGTCCGTCTCCTCCTCCGTCGCTGGCGGGACCTGTTGTTTCAGAATGTCCAACGATCGTTCCAGAACTAAGATCACCACAATGCTCATGCTGACAAGGGCATTGTCCGCATTGACCATTTTGGTGGCTTCTTCAAAACTGGCAAGGATGGTGCAGAGCTCTTTCCACCTGCCTCCACTCTCGGTGGCTCAACACCCGGGTCCGCACCGCTGCTTGTCAGGCCATGTGTCACTTCGTACTGCGTAATGGCATTGCGCTTCTGCCCCAATCGCTGGAGCAGTTGGAGGGTGGAATTCCAGCGTGTTGCCACGTCAACAATGAGACGGTTGACGGGGAGGCCGAGCTGATGCTGCAACGCAGCCAGGCGGGACGAAGCAGGGTGCGAACGGCGGAAGTGCGAACTTAGACTTCGAGCCTTCCTCAGCAGGCAGTCCAGACCCGGGTAGCTCTTTTAGAAATTTCTGGACGACAAGGTTCATGACATGTGCCAGGCAAGGGATGTGCTCAGCCTACCGATCTTAAGGGCGGCCAGCAGATTTCGCCGTTTATACGCACACCACCTTGCCTGGCACAAGGTTTCTTGGCACCCAGCCAGCGTCGGTCTCGTTGCGGAGAGCGTCCACAGCTCCCTGACCTGTGTGTGGACGGTCTCCAAGACAGATTAATTTCAACACGGCCTGGTTTCTCTGGGCACGTGATGCCACCAGAGGACCTTGGGGGGAAAGAACCCTGCACCATCCCTGCGGTTTTGAAGAGCGTGCGCCGAGCCTGAGAGCCACCGTCACCCCCAGAGACATCCACCCAGCTCACCCAGTGAGCTGTCACAGAGATATAGCGGCCTTGGCCGTGCTTACTAGTCCATGTGTCGGTGGTCAGATGGACTTTTCCGGCCACAGATGCAGACAACGCGCTTGAAATTTTAGATGACACGTGGCTGGCCAGGGCAGGGACGGCTTTTCTGGCAAAGAAATGCCTGCTCGGCATCTGGTATTGGGGGCAGGCAAGGGCCATGACGTGGCGGAACCCATCTGTGTCCACCAGACGGAAAGGCAACATTTCCAAGGCCAAAAGCCTGGCAATGCGACATTCAGGCTTTTTGGCTTTGGGATGGTTTGGTTAAAGTGTTTCTTCTTGCTCCAAACCTGGAAGACAGAAGGCTGGCTGCTAGACTGGCCGCTGTACGGCATGCAGGTCGTCAAACTGGTGGAAGGAGAATGGGTAGGATGGGTCTCTGGTGGTGCTGGTGGTACTCGGGCGACGGTGGCTAAAGCGGAGGCTGATTCCTGATCATGACTCTGAGAGACATGGGCAGCTGAGGAACGCTTGGTGTGGCGGAGAAGGAGGAGGCGGAGACAGAGGGTGTGACAGTGGTTGGAGGCCCGGCGTCGGTCTGGCCTTTTTTGGCCAAGTGTTGCCTCCATTTCAACTCATGCATTCGCTGCATGTGACTAGACATGTTGGTGGTGGTTAACCACCTAAGGTTCTTGCCTCTACTTATGCGTTTACGGCAAAGGCGGCATATGACATCGCGGGTGAATCAGAGGCTGGTCAAAGAAGGCCCAGGCTTGAGAGGTCCTGGACCTTTTTGACGGCGATAAGCGAGGAGTGGGGTTTGCGCTGACCGTGGCTGGCGGAATCATATCAGCGGACTTCTGCGACCGCCCTCTCCCTTTTTGAGGCGGAACCCGTACTGACACTACCCCATCGTCTTCCTCCTCGTCCAGTGATGAAGCGCTCGCAAGCAAATTCTGCTGAAAAGACCACGTTGGATCCGCAATGTCGTCATCATCATCATCAACCCCGGTTGACTTCGTCGTCCTGACATTCTGCATCCAGGAGCTGCGGGCTACAAGCAAGAGGGACTGCAAGGCGTTGCCGACCGCCCGGGATTTTTGCCGATTGACCGGCTTCCGGTCTCCTCCTTCTAGATGGCATCAGTAAACTGGGCGTCAGAGCAGAGAAAATCATCTTCTTTGGCCTCTTGATCTTTTAACATGCATTTCTGACCCCAACCGCATTTTTGTCATCAAAAGAGGTCTTCAGAAAATGGATTATCCACAGTGGTCAGTGGTACACGAGTTGGACATTTGGGCTGTTCTGTTGCGACGGATTGCTGGTGATGCTGATGACGGACATTTTGTAGCCGTGACTGGAGGTACGAGGACGGTAAGACTTGCTGGATTGCAGGTATCTGACATTAACCACTGATGGACAGATGGCGACGCTGTTGGGTTACTGAGATTCACAGGGACCTGACCAGCGATGGGCAGGGTCTGACGGGTTCCTAGCAAATGATGATCCCGTGGCATGCGTGTTGTCGCCAGTTCTGGAAAGGGACACCTTCTCTGTACCTTCTACCCCATGTCCTACCCCCTCTTTGCTCGCCTTAACACTGAATTTCGTCCATTGTTCAGAAATATAAAAATTTTGAGGAAGAAGGTATGGAATGTTTTGGGAAAGTCTCTTATTAAAAAGACGGCAAATACAAGCTTTTCTCAAATCCCTCAAATCAAAACAAAAATTTGCTGGGATTCCAAATATTAACTGCAAAGTAGATCAACAAAGCTGGCCTTGCGCCAAAGTGAAAAAAACACAGTATCTGAAAATGTATTCGGATAATACAAGGTATTTTTGGCACCTGATCAATTCACCTGTGGTGACTATCAAATTGCTGTATTCAATTTCACTTGCAAAGTAGATCTATCAACAATAGCTGGCCTGCGCCAAAGTGAAAAAACACGTATCTGAAATGTATTCAGTTAATAAAGGTATTTTTTGGCATACCTATCAATTCACCTGTGGTGACTACAAAAATTGCTGGATTCAAATTTAATCGCAAGTAGATCTCATCAAAACACAAGCTGGCCTTGACGCCCAAAATCAAAAAACACGTATCTGAAATGTATTCGGATTATCTCAAGATAATTTTTGGCATTTCAATTCAACCTGTCTGGTGACTATTAAAAATTGATGTATTCAGATTTAAGTCCATTGTGCCTCAATGAACACAAAGCTTGTAGTGGCCAAGTCAAAAAAACACGTATCTCTTGTTATGTATTCGTTATAATACAAATATTTTGGCACCTTTCAATTCACCTTGTGGTAGATATAAAATTGCTGTATTCAGATTTAAGCGGCAAGCTGCCTCAATGAACAAAAGCTGTAGTGCGCCAAAGTCAAAAAAACACGAATCTGTTATGTATCTCGTATAATACAAGGATAGTTTTTGGCACCGTTTCAATCCCCTGTGGTGACTATAAAATTGCTGGAGTTCAAAACATTAAGTGCAAGTTGGAATATATCATACAAAGGATGGTGGAATGGGCAAAATTGAAAGATGAAAAACCACTTTATCTGAATATATACTGATCAATAAAAAGTGGAGTTTTGCACCTAACAAAGAGACCTGCAGTTACTAGGAAAAGTTGTATCTATAGGTTTCAGGCCTGCCCAATATCCAGGAAATTATTCAATAGAAAACTGTTAATAATAAACTATTGCAGTGCAATGTCTACCACTAAATCTTGGTGAAAACCTTTTATCCAGTTATTCTATATAGAGCTTGTCTTTCATATAATACCAAATATTTTTGCACATTTCAATTCCACCTGTGGTGGACTATAAAAGTTGCTGGATTTTAAATTTAAGTTGCAAGGTGGATATATCAACACAGGGTGGAATGGGCAAATTGAAATGAAACACATATTTGAAATGTATTACTGTATAAAAGTGGAGTTTTGCACCTAACAAAGAGACCTGCAGTTACTAGAAAAGATGTGTATCCTATAGGTTCAGGCTGCCCAATATCCAGGAAATATTTCAATTAAGAAAAACTGTTAGTAATAAAGCTATTGGCAGTACAATGTCTACGACTAAGTCTGGTGAACTTTATCCAGTATTCTTTCTTAGAGCTTGTCATATTCGTATAATTCAAATATTTTTGGCACCTTTCAATTCACCTGTTGTGACTATAAAATTGCTGTTCAAATTTAAGTGCATGGTGGATATATCAACAAAGGTGGAATGGGCAAAATTGAAAATGGACCAACTTTCTGAAATGTATACTGATAATAAAAGTGGAGTTTTTGCACCTAACAAAAGAGACCTGCAGTTACTAGAAAAGATGTGTATCCTATAGGTTCAGGCTGCCCAATACCCGGGAAAATTTATTTCAATAGAAAACTGTTAATAATAAAGCTATTGCAGTGCAATGTCTACACTAAGTCTTGGTGAACTTTATCCAGTATTCTTTATAGAGCTTGTCTGTGTTCGCCCGCGGGGCCCCCCCCCTCCGCTCCCCACCGTGACTTTACAGCGGTAGATGCTCCTTTAAAATTCTCTACCTAACTATTTTAAAATCTTCCAATCTCTAATCTAACTAAATTGAAAGGGATCACAGCTAATTGTAGTGGTTTATCTGTGTATAATTATAATAATTTCGCTGAGCTGTTTGGACACAAGCAGAGCGCACGTCCTTCTGCTCTGAGACGCTGAGAGATACTGAGGCTGAACAGGAAACGCTGTTCTATGTAAAACGAGGTCATGTGATTTTTCCAGCCAATCGCAACCATACACACCCCAGTCATGACGTCGCACACACATCTCACCCTGCCCTATTCTGTAAGTTGATTTGCTGGCCGCCAAAATGACAGGAAGCGCCGAAAATGGCGCGATATTAATAGATGATGCACAGATTTTAACCTAAATTTTTCGCATGATCTAAAAAATCTGATCCCATAAAAACTGTGCCGATTTCAAAAATTTGTCGATAATAATCGCTCAACACTAGTTATAATGGGTCCCTGTCGCTCCTATTCGGATTGGCCGGGATTGCCAAGCCCCCGCTACTTCAACCAATCAGCTCTTTTCTGCATTTTTTCTGTATTTTGAACTGTCCCGCCTTTGAATTTGATTGGTCACTACTTCTCCATAGGTTTTAATGGGTCACTGTCAGTCCTATTCTGATTGGCTAGTTTCTGCCGACCAATGAGAAGCGCTTACAGAATTTGAATTACTGTATTTCCCGGCAATTTCACCGATCCTAATTCCTGATGTTGCGCCATTCGAGATTTTTGGAAAGTGATTTTTTTTATGTTTTTTTTTTAGAAGGTTTGAAGTCTTTTTCTGATAATGTTTTACACCTAATAAAAACTTTTTTTTTTTATTCCTACTCCATGCCTCACGGAGCTGTGAGCTGAGATTTATTTCTTCAGCGATCTTATATATTTTCCCTTTAATTTTTAATGATCCACTTTTTCAATATATTTAATCGTTTTTAGACAACTTTGATTTTTCACTTTATTCATTCAATCATTTGAAAGACAACTATTTTTGCTCTTCACTAACATGTTTAATGATTTCTGCTGTTTTCCAGCCTGTCTCGAATCGGAATACATGTTAGGCGCAGTTCCTTCTGCACACACACATGTATGAGCGCACCTCCTCGGGCGGCGAATCTTAGGCACAGTTCCGCACTGCGCCTCACACACTGGCGAGGCACGGTGGACTTTACACCACATGTATGAGCGCACCTCGGGCGCTGGCATACATGAGGTGCAGCTTTCACGTTCGAGCGCTCGAAAACTTGCGCTCCGACGTGGCGAGCTTCATACATGTCGCCCTTTGTTCTTATTTTTATAAGTTTCATTTTTTCTAATTATAATCTTATGAAATACTTATTTTCCATGCTTTTATATTGTACGTTAATGTTTGTTATTCAAAATGTAGGTCAGTGGGTCAGCCTTTATTCTACATACGGCAATAGCCACACATGAGAGGCCTTGCTGAGACTTGTGTAATCACTGATAATATTATGATAAGTCCGTAAATAACCGATTGAGAATAGGATTTATGGTAGATGCTATATTGATTTAATTTATTTATGTTCTTTAATGTTCATTTAGATTATATAATTTTATGTAAATTTTATAGGCAATACTTTTGTATTTTTGGGATATTATATAATTTAAAATTGATTTTATATTATATAATTTAATATTAATTTATTTTATGTAGTTTAATAATTATCATAAATTAGTTTTTATTATTTTAGTGGTATAGGTTAAGAAATGTGTTTTTTGCCAGACCAGAGCTCGTCTACAACAACTCAATCAGAACACTTTTATCTTGGTCTGGCTTGTATGGACAGTTTTGCACTTACTTCTGGCATTAAAGATTCATAACAGTGTCCAATCTTACGAATCTGCGGCGACACGCCCCTGCATTTTTGGCGCATTCTAAAGTGTTTGTCCAGAATGCGCCAAGTTGTGGCTTAAAGCACGCCAGAAACCTGGCATAGCTCCATTCATACACGTCACCGTTATATTTGATGTAAATATGATATATGATAAAAAATGATACATTGACTTTTCCAGTTTTCGTAATCAAAACTATCTGGGAAGTAAACTTTTGAAATAATTACTTTTAATGGTAAAGAATATTATGCAAATTACAAGATGCATTAAAAAAGATAAGAAGATTAGAAAAATATTGTAGTTTTCTTTAAGAAACAGTACACCCCTTCCCTAAAGGCTTTGTCTGTTATCATAGTTCACCACCATTAAAATGAATAGAGCTGTTCTGCAATACTAGACACATCCTATGGACAGTAGTGGCAAAGTTTTTGAAAGAAAGCATCCATGTCTTCCTATACTTATTATTTTTCCTTTTGACATCCAAGACCTGAACATGAATTTTATTGACTTTGTGTTGTAGCAGTAAAATTGTCAATATGCATATTGTGACTGTAGAACTTTTTCTTATATTTTTTCATTTTCCGTGATGAATTCCCTGAAGGAATGATGAAATGCACATATGGCTATGGGTTTTATCACATGGTAGGTCATTATTTCACAATGGGATGACCTTATGTTGACTGCTGAATGTAGCAGACCTGAACCAAGTCTTAACTCTGCCTACAGCCTGTGGGCATGGTTAGGGCTGGTCTTATGGTGTCCATGCAACTTCAATAACTGTTGTCCAAATGCTTGTTAACCCCTTTATGCTCACACATGCTTGGCTTGGCCAAGTGCTCATGTGCATTCAGTGGGGAGACAGGACTAAGCCACAACCAGACATGTTTGCCAGCAGTTTATTTCCAGGGAGAATAAAAATTTATATTTAATTCAGCATGTCCAATCCTTCTTTCCCCCAACACCATCTGTCAGAAGAGAGTAATTATGGGCTTTATAGCAAATGTTAATACTGCCCGTACTCCTCCTTGTTAACCAGTAGTAGCAAGTGAGTTTATAAAATAGGAAGATTACGATTTTTATGGTTAGAATTTCCTTTGTCTTTTTCTCCCTGTCTTTGCCTGTCTGTATTTCATCAGCCACAGCTTCTTCCCTAATAGAGCTGACGATCCATATAAGATTTTTAGTGGTTACAATAAGACCAAATAGTCGTCTGTGGGATCAGTCGTATCATCGATCCCACAAGCAAAATGCCAGACTGAACTGACAGATGAAAGTAAGAGTTAAAGAAGGACAGTGGGTTTGTGCAAAGTGGTAAATATTAGGCTGAACCTGTGAATTCGGCCAATTATGCCAAGTGAAAACTGTTAACCTGACAAATTATATTTTAATCCAGAAGGCAAACACAAATGCTTTGGCAATGGGCAATTTCCAGGACAGTGAACCGTTTTAGTAATGTATTGTAAAAGAAAAGTTCACAATTCCATATGTGGAGGAGTAGCTTCAAAACCTGGGTCGCAATGTCAAATCTGTCCCATTACCCAAAATCATCATATACCATTTATAGTGCTGGAGTGCTGGAGTACAGTGATCTTTGGTTCCTCTCTGGCACTTTGGTGCAACTGGTTCTGATGTAGCAATGTTTACCTTGACTATTATATCACATTCTTTCCATGTTATCTGTGCTTAGATCACAACAAAGTCATTGAGCAGCACTGAAAACTATTTTTGCTGTGATAACATGGTGCATTATCTGTCAAATTTATCTATGCTACATCTGTATTTCTGCGCCTCTAAAGCTACACCACTGGCAAAATGTAGTCTTCCAGATACTGTGCGCAGTATATGCAAGTTGTCTCATCTATAGACAGGGGTTATTCCTCATCAGTAAAAAGCAGGAGAGCATTGTCTGAAAAATATGTCTATATTCCACTGGTCTCTTCAATGAAATTTGGTACCCCTCAGCCAAATATACTGTATAGAATTCTATATACGAATATGGATAGAAATTCCCTAGAAGTACTGTTAATAGAGACAGTAAACAGTAGTAAGTAAGCAGTAAGACAGTCTTTGTTGCCCATATCAATCAATCAGAGCTTCTCTTTAATTTCATATAGTGCTCTGAAAGAATGAAAAAGGAGCTCTGATTGGCTGCTATGGGCAACAAAGAAAGGCTTAGACATAGCCGGTTTCATACATATTCCCCTCTATGTTTCACTTCCATTTGTGTGTGTGTCACTCAAACCATGCCCAATATGAGGGGGCATTAATAAAGTTTTTTAATATGAATTTACCAATTGTCCACAGCTAGGATATCTCGTACTGCAGAAATAATTTACAGGGATTGTCTCACTACATGGTTTTGTCCTATCTTGGTTCTGTTTTCTGAGTTTGATTTTTCAAATCAGGGGCGCGATTACTGGCTCCCTCTTCTCCTCTCCCCCCTATCTTCATCTAGGAGACATCATCCCGTGGCCCTTAGTTGTCGTGCTCGCTCCCGACACTGAGACCTATTCATTCAGACTTAGCATTGGAAGCAATAGCATTTCCGCAGTCCAGACAAACCACAAAGGTGAGTAGGTTTGTCTAGATGGTGGAGTTTTCCGCCTCCTGTTCAAAGTTCAATTGCATCCATAGTGCTATCATCTCCCCGTACTGCCGTGTCATCTCCATGTACTGTCATCATCCCGTAATACCGTGTCTTTCCCCATCGTGCCATGTAGCTCAATGTGGTGCGGTCATCTCCCCATAGTGCTGTCATCTCCATGTACTGCCGTGTCTCTCTTCGTACTGCCGTGTCATCTTCATTACTACCGTGTCATCTCCATGTACTGCCATGTCATCTCCCCGTACTGTCGTGTCATCTCCATGTACTGCCGTGTCATCTCCATGTACTGCCGTGTCATCTCCCTGTACTGCCGTGTCATCTCCCCGTACTGCCGTGTCATCTCCATGTACTGCCGTGTCATCTCCCTGTACTGCCGTGTCATCTCCCCGTACTGCCATGTAATCCTATTAAAATGTATCACAACACCCAAAGAGGAAACCTATAGCCCCCTCCAACAACAGTATAGTCAATGAGCGTACAAGTATAACCAGGGAAACATTTTACGAATAATAAGAGAAATAGTATTGATAATATATTATATATCCATAGAAAATATATTGAGAATAAATACTTAACCCTGAGCTAACAGGTGTGTGGATGGGAGCAACCGGCACCCAGATGCACGTTTCTTTTTGCACTTCTTCAAAGGGGAGAAGTGCAAAGTGAAACGTGCGTCGGGGTGCCAGTCTCTCCCATCCACACACCTGTCAGTTTGCTAACTAAGTGCCCTGTATTGCCTTGTTGACTTGTAATTTTCCTGCCCTTTATATCAACATACATATATAGTGTTGGGTCAACTCAAAGATAAGCACACACACAGGGATTTTAAGTCCAAATAAATAGGTATTTATTTTAAAGTCCCCAGCTTCCAAAACAAAACTCAGCTTAACTTCAGCATACACCGGGAACCGTACAACAGAAAGTCCTTCCTTCAGGTATACAAAGGCAATGGGATATGCTCACCACGGCACACCCTCAGGCCAACACAGCCTCACAGCTTGGTGGTCCACAGTTCCTGGTTGCAGGTCCAGACACACACCTGGGCCGCTCCATAAAAAACCCGACCCGGACTACAAAAGAAAAACTGCTCAGCAGCAATAATTGTTGCTGGTATCATGCTATCAGGTTTTTTATATCACCGAGACCAGCCCTATGACGGTACCTCTGACCCTTCTACAATATATATATTTGATAAATATTATTATATTTAAGCACACTTTTGTTGTTGTTTTTCCTTTTTGTCCCTTTCTCAGGGTCTTTTGACTCCTGATTGTTCATTATAGCATAGTTGAGTTGGGAGGCACTTGACACTAATGAACGCTTTGAGCTGCATTATGTAACTGTCTTGATTGTCTTCTAGCCTTGATTCTGAAATCATGTTTTATCTGATAGCAAACTCTTAAGACTAACTAGGAAGCGCAAAAAAGATAGAAAAACGAGTCTAATAAGAGAGAATGTTCCTGAGAGGAGAGGACAGCTCCAGCATGTAATTATCAGCACTGAGCAGACAGCTCACAGGAGACCTTTGGGGAAGAAAGAGCATGTGGCTGTGCTGGCTAAGAAACCACACTTATTTCATCTACTATGAAAGTGTCACCCTGAAAGGAGAAGGAGCCTAAGTGAGACAAGTCTCACTAACCCTCAAATCTCTGCATTCTCCTCCAGGGACCTGAGGTATTACAAATTAAACTGATTGGAGCTATAATGACACTTACTGACAGATCTGACATCACTGGTGTTATAGCTATGGAAGACATCCTCAATTATATGGTCCCCTTATAGTTCATGTGACTGGACAATTAAAATTGACAGAAAGCTCTGATATGAGAGTAAGGTAAATTATATGGGCTATGATGAAATAGGAAATTAAGTCTGATTTTATTAATATAAAACAAGTACGAAAATATAACGCAGATCACAAGAAAGGACAAACTGACATGAAAAGGGGATTGCAGGATTTTAGGAACACTGCTTTATTATTTTGTAACATTTATAGCTTTAGTTCAGTTTTCTTAATTCCTTTTAAACCAGTTCCTGACGGGAAGTTTACCCCCCTTCCTTACAAGGCTTATTTTCATTAGTGTGAGTTTGAAGGCTCTAAGGGCATGTCCCCACGGCACAGGTTTGCGGCCAGTTTTTCAGGCGGTTCGTGGTTTTGCAGACCATCTGCAAAACCGGCCGCAAACGGGCACAATGGGTTTCTATGGAAAATTCGTGCAGCAGTCCCCACTGCACGGGTGTTGCGTCCGCTGTTTTTCCGCCTGCTGGCCGCCCGAAAAACGTTCAACATGCACATTCTTCTGTCCGGTTTTCGGACAGAATAAGTGCAAGTGAATGTGAAGGGGAAGAAAAGCCGCCCCACCTCTCCCTCCCACCCGCAGCCGTGTGCATGGCACACAAACCGGACAAACACCGGTCGGAAAAACCGACGGGTATTTGTCCATTGCTGTGTGAACGCACCCTAAGGACAACCTGTATGGAAGGGTTTTTCACCCTTTTTCTGGCTTATAATGCATCTAACTGAGCCGGCCACGATGTCTAATGTTCCTAATGTATGTGTTAGGCGCATTGTTCGAAAGACTCAACACTTTCAAATGCGTCTAACATTGATAGGTGTTCTGTGGGTGTTCTGGGGTCGTGTCGTACCACATCCATAAGGTTAGACACATATATGAATGTGGTTCGGCAAAACTAGGTACATTACTGCTCCGACAGGCAGACCTATCTCAATGTGGTCTGCCTGAGCCTGAGGAGTCAAAGTGGAGCTAGATTTGCTGTAAGGGGCATAAATGTCCAGTATTTCTCAACTTACAACAGTACAATAATTGTCACGGACGCCCCTGCAACCACTGTCCCGGGTCGCAGGCGCGTCCGTGCTCCTACACCAAGCGGTTCGGGGTCCGCTCACCTCCCCGTCCCCTCTGGCGTTCACTTACCCGGCCGCGCTCCTGCTCAGTCTGTCCCCGTCTCCCGGCACATGGCCCCACCCCTAGGAGCGAGCGCGCACCGGCAGTTTTAATTTAAAGGGGCAGTGCGCCGGTAATTGGTCATTGCCTGGCACTGCTCCTATTTAGTCCAGCCTCTTCCTGCCGGCCTTCGCCGGATTCTTTGTGTATATTCCGTTGGTGAAAGCTTCCTAAAGTGTTCCTGTCTTGCCATACCGTGTACCGACCGTCTGCTTACGTCTACCGTCTACGAACCTTGCCGCCTGCCCTGACCTCCTGCTTGTCTACCGTCTCCGAACCAGAGCCGCCTGTCCTGACCTCCTGCCCGTCCACGACTACGAGCCTGCCTGCCGATCCTGTACCTCGTTACCCTTGGCCGCCACCGCAGGCAAGCCCCGCCAGTGGTAGTGACCTGGTGGACTCCCGCCGCAGCAAGACCATCCCGCTTTGCGGCGGGCTCTGGTGAATACCGGGACCCACTTAGATTCCACTCCCTGGTGTGGGCTTACTCTATCGCCTGCGGTGGTCCAGTGGATCCACCTCCTGACCGTTACAATAATAAAAAGTAATTTCTAATAATTATCAAACTATATAAAATTAAATTATTCAATTTTAATAAAAAGGTTATCATTATAAAATTAATATAAAATATATAATATCCCAAAAATATAAAAATATCTCCTATAAAATGTATTTAAGATCAAAAGAAACTAATTCAACATTAAATAATCCACTGATAGTTGTTCAGATTTTTTAAATTTTAATTTTGACTACATTAAATTTTAAATGTATTTTTGCTGCTCTCACCCTTTATTCTACATACAACAAGAGCCAGCACAGCACAGGTCTTGCTGGGACCTGTTGTCCTCCAAGATGGATTAGTACCATCGTTTCTATTTACTGACATGATATTCTTATGATTTTTCTCTTATTTCCAGCCTATCTATAGCCTTTATACAAGTTAGGCATGATACTAATGTGCCTAAGTTCCATAATGCGCCTAACACATAGACGAGGTGCGTCGAACTTTACACACCATTTATGAACACACAAAAAACACTTTCATACATCAAGCACATTATAAAGTGAAAATAAGACTCGACTACTGTATTCACTTCGATGCGCCTTCCTTCATACATATATTTTTGATAAAAAAATGCTTAAGCTGCCCACGAACTTACAATGTGATCTCAGGTCTGGCAGTCCTACGCTATCTTACCTCTCAATAGAGCCAAATCCAGGCCTCTCATTGGGTCAACCAACCTCTTTTATCCAGAGAGAAAGAAAATTAAAAAAAACCACCAAACCTGCAAGCTGCACTCTTATAACAGCCTGTTAAAGTGGGCGTGGTGCAGGAAACCTTCCTCCCCATATAGATTAAAAGCAATATACGCCAAATACAACGTATGGTTCTGCACAAAAAAAAACATTTCTGAAAAAACACCATGCGAACCTGGGTGCCACTGGCAGGGTTGCGGCACATATATAAATATATACACACGCACACCACTGCCAGCGGCACACGACTGCAAAAAGGGCAATGCATTACATGGAAATCCCTAAAGAAGCATTTATGCTATCTATCATACATGAAAAAACTTTGTAAATCTACAAGCTTAAACTACTGTATGTCATTGATTTTGTATGGAGTTATATTGAATTTATGAGAAAAATAATGCAATGTGCTAGTGCATCTAATTCTGCATCTGTATATTAGATTTGTATAGAGCGGAACATGGAGTACCTTGGCTCCATAATACAGAACTTTGGTGACTGCACTACCTGGGTAGATGCATTGATGCAAGCGATAACATGTTTTGTTAGTAACATTTCTTTTTCTTATAGTACATTGGTAAAAGGAATTGTATAGGGATGGGAGGAGTCTTCATCTGACAAATTCCAATTACATTTTCACTTAGCAGGAACTCTGAATGATGCTTGAAGGCTCTGCTACCACAGGTGAGAACTTTTCCTACTTTAAAAACAAGTCTTGTGTTCCTTAGAGGAATCAGTTCTCTCACAGATTTGAAAGCTCAACTGTGTGGAGGGAGCACACTCTGTAATAACTTTGCTGGGTCCACAGGGCTTCACTGTTGAGTGTGTTCTAAACCTGTAAATGAGGCGTTAAAGCAGCTAAAGGAAAACTGTGCCATGATTACTAAACTGATTGATTAACAACTTAAAGAAAAATTCACACCTGTGACAGAAATTAAAAACGTTTTAATTGTTGTGGAGGTGAGAAGTGTATTTCATTTTCATTTGTGTAAGTCTTTTTGTAGCATTTATTTATAGAAACTGGGGAAAAAACACCTACATTGTTAATTTAAGTAGGACCTGAGTGAGCAAATTCTATAGAATGTATAAGGTTATTTGATAAAGACATTTTCAATATGTATAGTGGGCAAAGATGCCACGTGCAGTAAGGCTGGCAACAGCAATAAGCAACCCTGTGTAGATGCCACAATCCAGTGGGCTTAGAGGGGCCATAGTGATCTGGGTAAAAAATCTCTAAGGGCTTATTCACACCGAGTTTGAACAAGCTTTTAAAGACGGACTCGAGCTGCGCTTTGGAAACACGCAGCAGCGATCTCTCATGTGAACGCCGCTGCGTGTTCCTCATAGCCCGCAGTGATAAACTCACTGCTTATTGTTTAGATCCGTCTCAGGGTCCGTCCTGTCGGTCCCCGAGATGGATCTAAAAAGCGATTGTAACACGGAGCAGGGGCGTCGCTAGGCAGCATCATTCGGGGCAGAAGCCCCGGATGTAAAGCCTTCTGCCCGAATGATTAGTCTCCTAACTCTCTGTGCTCGCTGCAGTGAGAAGCTCCGCCCACCGCCAGAGCTTCACCACTCTCAGGGAGCAGTGAGAGCAGCCCCTCCTCTTCTGTGCTCCCTGCTCAGCCCTCCCCCGGAGCTACAGCACCTACAGCAAGGTTCCCTGCCTCCTCCTGCCGGCTCCTGCAGCAGATCGTCGGCCCCATCACTATGGAAACCAGAACGAGCTTCTGGTTTCCTCAAGTCTTCCAGAGCTGCCTAAACAGCCCAGGAGCTTCTAGGACCCCAGTGACCCTGCATAAGGTATGTCCTGAGGCAGGATGGAGCGCTATGCCCCCACCTCACATGTCTATGCTCATATACTGGACCTGTGTCACAGAGGTACAGTATATTAGTATATACATACACATAGGGACAGTATATACACAAATGTAACACACAGGTAAATACTGGACATGTGTATATACTGTTCCTGTGTGTATATTGCAGTATATATATTTATATACACACTACACCACTATATGTATACATATATACACACACACACACACACATGTACTTCACACAGGGACAGTATATATTCAAATGTAAAACCAAGTTAAGTATTATACAAGTAAATACTGTCCAAGTGTGTAGTAAATGTTAGTGTGTATGTATGTATATATATATATATATATATATATATATATATATATATATATATATTGTGACGCCTCACACTTGTCCAGCCGCCATCTTGGACCAGCGTAGGGGGTCTTTAGCTCTCGGATCGCCGTCCGGGGAAGGACAGTATTGGCACACCGCCCCCAAGCTTCCGTTTAACTGGCTCACCCAGTTTTATTGGCACAGAAAAGCATACAAAACAAACAAAAACACAAATAACATCTAGGCCGTCTGGCCACTAACTATACATTTAGAGATGCCCTCTCTACCGTAGTCTGGATCTAATATCCAGCACCACCAAAACATGTACTCACAAATCCAGTACACTGTACAGGCTTCCCTCAAGCCTCCGGGGGCCAGAGCCTCTCTCCAGCTCTGCTGCTCCACTCTGCAGGTAGCAGGCCACGCCCCTTAACACCTGCAGGTTAGGGCTTCTATAGCCATCCAGGAACTGGCTCAAAACCTGGCTGGAACGTGGGGACGGCCTCCCACCCCAACGCTATGACCGCCCCGGGAAAAAGGCAACCCAATTAATAGCCGCATAGCAGCCGTACTTACAACATGTGTCAGTAACCTAGGGCTACTGACGCTAAATGGTTGCCTTCCCCACCAAACCCCAGATATTCGGTGGCATGTTTGCAGCAAGACGATTTCCACCTAGTGGCAGCAACAGGCAATACATGTAGCCAGTCTGCTACATATCCTCCCTCTGATACAGCCCGTAGGGCTTTCTCACTTTGCTCAGGCTCTCTCCGGGGTCAAAGCTCCTATTTTGGGGCAACGTCTTCCTTACAATCTCAGGGGCAGAGACAAAATGGTCCACATTTTTCCCGTACAGCTCAGCTGTGGACTCATACCATGCACTCATCCCATAGTGGGCAACACACCGGTCAGGTTCGCTATACACAATGGCTCTTGGGGCGCACCTGAGTCCACAACTGCTCCCTCTTTGTCTGCAGGTTCATAATGAGACCAAAACCTCCTTTCAAAACAGTATCTGGTCTCACTGACAACTTTGACAACGACTACATTACCTGGCGTTTCATTAATACCAGAGGACACATTCCCCTGTTCACACCTCTGCTTACTGGCTCTGTCTAGCAGCAGACCCTCTGCAGCAACGTGTGGCGATGTTCCCTGCACATCCCCTGTAACCGTCTCTAAGGGAGAACTTTGAACCTCTTTCAGGGTCACTCCTTTATCTTGCACACCATCCATTTCACATTGTGCATTGGAGTCAATGACAGACACATTTTTAACAGTAGGGACAGCAAACATCTGGCTGCTACAGCACCCACCTGTAGGTCACCATAAACCGGGCGGACCTACCACCTCTGTGATACTGTCTACACACTTCTCTATTACCTGGGTATCGCCATTAGCAACACACCTATGAGCAGTGTTCACCATCTCCAAAACTTTACTTTCCTTTACAGCGAGTATACAGCAAACCTGTTCAGGAACCTCACCAACCTCACGACTTATGGCAGGTTTTCCCCGTTCAGACTGGGCAGACAGGACGCCTCTCCTATAACGCTGTTCAGACATTACTGCAAGAACATATGCAGGCACTTCCTCCACATCCCCTGTATCTATCTCCAAGGGAGAACTCTCAGTATACCTGCTTGTTATCTCAGGGATACTGCTGACAACCACTGCACATAGGAAATTCCTTGCGTTTACCTCAGCTTCATTACTAGGGATTTCCTTACCATCTGAGGGTTCAAACACTCTCACCTGCCCTCATAGCGCCTGAGGCGAACCCTCTTTTCTGGGTCTAGCGGCTCCCATTTTCCATTCCTACAGTCACAGCAATCTTTGGGACCACTGCAGTAAAAGCTACTGGAAATACAGCCACCATTGGAGCCATTGAACTCAGCTGCACTACATCTCCCAGCATGCCTGTTCGCTTCATTCCCATCTGCATAATCAGCATCATCCTTACACTGAAGCACTGACACATTGCCGGGGCCATTCCCACACTGCAATAGAGACTCTCACAGATTGTGTGTTCCTCATGGTCAATAACCAGCACATTCACACACCTAGCCTCCTCATATCCAGGGTTTGCCTTCTCCCTTCCAGGCAACACACTGGCCGTGTTCACCCCAGGCAAATCAATCACCTTTTCCACCAGCAGAGCGCACCCGATTGCTACTGGCAACCACATCAGCTCCATGGGGAACTGTATTGACAGCACCAGTCTCAGGATTGCTATCAACCCCCAAACATACCACACCTGCACACCCAGTGCTATTACCAGCCAGAACCAATAGGGACAGACCTGCAACTTGCACGTTACCCTCCTGTACACACAGTGCGCTGGAGTCATGGGTACACACATTTACGGACTGGAAACCAGACACTTCACACACCGCTGCCATGCACTCATTTTCACAAGGCTTTTCCAGCAGGAGATGCAGTGGAAACCTCGTTGCTATCGGCAACCACAGTAGATCCACCTGAAACTGTAGTGGTAGCAATTTCTCCAGATGGTCATCCCCCACAGGACACTCATCCTCTGCAATGCTCCTAGTACTGTTAGCCACGCTCTCTAGGGGCACACTTGTGCTTGTCTGCTCTACAGCTGGTGCTGGTATTTCTGCAGAAGCTAATTCACCCTCTGCAGCTAATGCACACATAGCCCTGACAGCCATGACTCCAGGGGCAGACCCGAGCTGCTCTCTGCTACTGCTGTAGCTGCAGCTTGTACACACAGGGGCACAGTAACTGGAGCTAACTCTGTCACACAGCTAACATTCCCCTGCTCAGGCTGTGTGACCAGGTCATGGATCACATGCATAGTCTTTATCACACTGGAAGTAACAGTGGGGTTACCATCTCCCACAGGCAACACTGCATGCAATACATTAAGTCCATCAGACTTCACCAGTCCATTTATCACAGTCCTGCCACTGCTCTCTGGACTCTTCTGGCTTGGCAGCATATCTGGACTTCCGTTTAGCCCAGCCAAGTCCTCACATAGATCATGAATATGACCTACAGTCCCATAACACATAACCAACCCCACTGGAGCAGTCTTACCAGGTATGATGTCTGGGTTCAAACTGGATCGCTCCTGCTGACTGTCCATGTCAGCCATGGGTGGGGCTGCATCCACCTGGAACTCCAGAGCTTGGGGCTGTATCCACTCTGGCCTCTTAGTGAGAGGGCAGTCAGGAGCACATCTCTCCACTCTGTGGCACCTCCAACATGGCTCCTGCGTTTGGTTGCTCCGTGCAACAACCACATCCATGCCTCTGGACGACTGTGGTTTCTTGGCACTTGGAACCCAGGGCCTCTTGGCAACTGGACAGCCTCTCCAGCACATGTCTACTTGTAAGCACCTGCTGCACCATTCTGGCTGTTTATCCTTGGCAGCTGTTTTTTTGAACTTTTCCTCTGGACTCCCAGCCAGCAAGGCTGTTTGGATTGAGGTGAGTCCACCTTTCTCAGACTGTGGAATTGGGTTCAGAATGGCTTTTAACCCCTCATGGTCTGCCTTCAACTTTGCTTGGAGCTTTTCATTTTCCTTTCTCATGGTGGCAGTCAGCTCCTCAGACTCCTTCATAGATTGCCTCAGCTGGGCAAGAAGTTCTTCCATGGCCAAACAAAACAATTTCAGGTAGCAACACAGTCTTTTAAACAGCACAGACTGTATACCTGGGTTTGTCCCCCTCGCTCCACTGAGCACACAGTCTCTTCAGACTCCAGCACCAACAGTAAGGCCTCCAGCCTTTTACTTCGCTGCAGCAGTCCTATGCAAACTGCATTTTTCTGCACGCGTCAATTACTGCCAATATTTGCCCATCGCATCCTCCACCATATGTGACGCCTCACACTCGTCCAGCCGCCATCTTGGACCAGCGTAGGGGGTCTTTAGCTCTCGGATCGCCGTCCGGGGAAGGACAGTATTGGCACACCGACACCAAGCTTCCGTTTAACTGGCCTCACCCAGTTTTATTGGCACAGAAAAGCATACAAAACAAACATAACACAAATAAACATCTAGGCCGTCTGGCCACTAACTATACATTTAGAGATGCCCTCTCTACCGTAGTCTGGATCTAATATCCAGCACCACCAAAACATGTACTCACAAATCCAGTACACTGTACAGGCTTCCCTCAAGCCTCCGGGGGCCAGAGCCTCTCTCCAGCTCTGCTGCTCCACTCTGCAGGTAGCAGGCCACGCCCCCTTAACACCTGCAGGTTAGGGCTTCTATAGCCATCCAGGAACTGGCTCAAAACCTGGCCTGGAACGTGGGGACGGCCTCCCACCCAACGCTATGACCGCCCCGGGAAAGGCAACCCAATAATAGCCGCATAGCAGCCATACTAACAACATGTGTCAGTAACCTAGGGCTACTGACGCTAAATGGTTGCCTTCCCCCACCGAACCCAGATATTCGGTGGCACGTTTGCAGCAAGACGACTCCACCTAGTGGCAGCAACAGGCAACTACATGTAGCCAGTCTGGGTACAATATATATATATATATATATATATATATTATTATATATATTATATATATATATATATATATATATATTTTATTTTATTTTAGTGGTTTTAGTGTGAATATAAATATATACTGTAATATACACACAGGAACAGTATATACACATGTCCAATATTTACCTGTGTGTTGCATTTGTGTATATACTGTCCCTGTGCGTAACAGCTGAGTAGGTATCCATCTGCAGTGAGATAAGTCTGATGTATTAAAGTGGTCAAGCAAGTAAAAAGTGAAAAAAACAAACACAAAAAAAAACACATATATAACCTTTTCCCCATTACAAATGCTTGTCAATGAAAAATTGTAAAAAAAAAGTACACATATTTGGCATCACTGTGTGCGTATAAACCCTGTGCTATAAAACTGATATTTTACCCCCTCCATGAACACTGCTACAAAAATGTAAAAAACCAACATTTTTTGTTTATCCACTGTGCAAGAAATTGAATAAAAAGCAACCAAAAAGTCCCGTGAGCCTCAGAACAGCACCAATGAAAAATTTGGGAAGAAAATGAGGGTGCAACCTATATTTTGAATTCAGCAGGAGGTAGGAGTGGGACAATGCTGTAGGCCGTGGGCTGGGAGAATGGGGTATGTTGTCCGAGAGACCATCAGTAAGGGAGTCAAGAGCAGAGTCTCTGCTGCTGGAAGCTAGCGGCGGGTTTAATTAACCCCTTTATGCATATGGATTCCTGAACATCTAAATGGCATGAAGGATGTATAATGCGGGCTCACACGCTAAGCCCACTCTATGCATGGTAGACAGCGACTGTTCCTTACACTCGCCGCTAACAAAGGGCCCGTGCCCCGAATGTTTTAGGACCCTAGCAACGCCCCTGACACGGAGTAAAAACTACGTGTGAACGAGCCCTAAGGGAGACATTTATGATCGTATTTTTCACCCTTTTCTGGCGTTAAAAGCACCAAACATGAGCGGGCTACGATGTCGAATGCGCCAAATGAATGTGTTAGGTTCATTGTTCAAAAGACTTTTCAATGCACCTAACATGAGGGGCGTTCTGGGGGCGTCACACCACACTCGTAATATTAGACATATACAGTATATGAATGCAGGTTGGCAAAATTTGGCGCATTACTGCTCGGACAGGCAGACCTAATTTAATGTAGTCTACCTGAGGAGTCGAAGTGGAGCTAGATTTGCTGTTAGGGCAAAAAAAATGTCCAATATTTCTCAACTTACACCAGTAGAAAAAGAAAAAAAAGATTTTATGATAATTATCAAACTATATAAAATTTAATTATTTACATTTAATAAAAATTATCATATAAAATTAATATAAAAATATATAATATCCCAAAAATATAAAAATATCTCGTATAAAATGTAAAATTAGTTTTAGATTCTATTATTTTTAAATACATTAAATAACCCACTGATGTTGCTCAGATGTTTACATTTTTTAATTTTTACTACATTAAATTTGAAATTTACTTTTGCTGCTCTCCCCCTTTATTCTAAATACAACAAGAGCCAGCACAGCACAGGTATTGCTGGGACCTGTGGTCCACCAAGCAAGATCAGTCCCATAGTTTCTATTCACTGACATGCTATTTTAATGACTTTTATTTCCAGCCTATCTATATATAGCCTTTATACATGTTCAGGGCATTACTAATGCACCTAAGTTCCATAATGCACCAAATACACATGCGAGGCGCGATAAACTTTAGACACCATGGGCAAATACATGGTTTCCAAAGCAGCACTATTCAGAGGACACATACAATGAACTGCTGCTGCTATTTCCAAACTGAAGTGTCCTAAGGCTTTAAAATGTTTTTATAAAAACTGGATAAAGGAACCATCGCTGCTTGATGTTCCTCAATCAAATATGGTTGTCGAGTGAGCTGTTAATCTCATGGAAGACCTTTACAACACTAGCAAAACTGACAAATATCTTAACAGCAAATTCATAAACAGTAATGTGCAAGTTTAATTCATTTATTGTGTGTAATTTTCATTCACATTTACAATAAAAGGCTTATTATCAACTGTTTTCAACCTAATACAATATATATACAGGTGCAGAAGCTTTTTTCACAATTTTACATTATTGTTTTTGAGTGTTTTAGACAAATATATTTCATATTTATAGGTTTTTTTATGCTTTACATCATGAAGTACTATGATTTTTTGTTTCGCTATTGGGCAAAGGTGAAATTAGAAAGGGTGCGGGAGGTTTTTCAATAAAAATAACAAAAGAACAACAGAAAACTAACATGTAGGCTAAATTTCATAAAATGCAACATCAGGACAATTAAACTTTTCAAAAAGGTTAAAAAGTCATAATACTCACAGAAAAGAAGAATATATAGTGGGGATTGCAAAAAAATTGAAAAAATCACAGAAAAATATATACAAAATCCACTCTAAAATATAACTTTTAATACTTATTGATTAAAAATACAAATGTCCATTATACATGTAATTTGACTTACTACAACCAAACTGGAGAATGAATATGCGCTATACGTCCTGAAGAGCAATAGGCCAATTGATAACCACCACACTGTCTAACAACTCCATATACAAAACAGTAGGCAACCCTCATATAGGTCTATTCTATCACCTATTATTGTCCTACAAAATAAGTGGGGACATCGCCCCAAAAAGGGCAGCCACACCTCTAGATGGCTATCCCTATACAGCCCTTACATATATACAACTCCAATACAACTCCCCTCACCTCCTGTCTCTTTCCCTTGTAGATTGTAAGCCCTCGCGGGTAGGGTCCTCTCTCCCTCTGTCGTGCCAATTGTCATTATCCCTTATCACTGTACTCGTTTGACTTATGTAATGTATGTAACCCCCTCGAATGTACAGCGCCCTGGAATCAATGGCGCTTTAAAATAAATAATAATAATAATAAATAATAATGGTGGTCACCTCTTCAGAAAAATTATAATAACTATACCACATAAATAGTGCAATGCATAAAGTTAATACAGATATTCAAAAAAAGTTCTTACTGTCCTTGTATATAGAAATCACATCCCGACGTGTTTCCCCCTCTAGGTATCCAGAGGGTTCCTCAAGGGATCACATAGGACCAAGCTCCAAGATGTGGAGCACTCCACCAGCGGGTAAGGTAGTAAGGTGTTGACAATGAGTGTTTTTTTTTTTTAGAAACTGTCTGAAACATATGATAAATAAGGTGCATGATTATTTTTTATGCAAATGGCACCACAATTGTGTTGCAATTGCCTTAATAAATATGCCCCACTGTGTGAAATACTCCCCTGCAGTGATATCACATAGTGCTTTTTCTATGTAGTATGACATCATTTTCGCAGAACTATTTGCAGTAATTATACTTGTCAATCTTTTTCTCCCAATTTTGGGAGATTTAAGTCATGTCTCAGAAATGCCTCTGATCTGCTTGGTAATGACCCTGATCTGCTACAATTTCTCTGCCCCTTTTGCTTCCCAGTTTGTGGGAGTTTCCCTAAAAATACTAGATGGTTGGTAAATATGCCAGTATGCCTAAATTCTGTCATCACTATGTTTACTATACTTGTACTGTGAGATCACTGTGATTATTATACCTGTACTGTAACATAATTTTGTTTAATATACCTATACTGTGACATCACTGCTGTATACTTGTACTGTGACATCATTATTTATTATCCTATATTCTGACATCACTGTGTTCACTATACTTGTACTGACATGACTGTGATTATTATACCTGTACTGTAGCATCATTTTGTTTATTATCTCTGTACTGTGACATCACTGTTTGTATCCTATCTTGTGACATCACTGTTTATTATACTTGCACTGTGACATCATTATTTATTATCCTATATTCTGACATCACTGTGTTCACTATACTTGTACTGACATCACTGAGATTATTTTATACCTGTACTGTAACATCATTTTGTTTATTAATTCTGTACTGTGACATCATTGTTTGTGTCCTATCTTGTGACATCACTGTTTATTATACTTGCACTCTGACATCATTATTTATTATCCTATATTCTGACATCACTTTGTTCACTATACTTGTACTGACATCACTGAGATTATTTTATACCTGTACTGTAACATCATTTTGTTTATTATTTCTGTACTGTGACATCATTGTTTGTGTCCTATCTTGTGACATCACTGTTTTTATTATACTTGTTCTGTTACATAACTATGTTTATTATACATGTACTGTAACATCACTTTGCTTATTATACTTGCACTGTGAGATCATTGTTTTTACTCCTATACTCTGACATCACTGTGTTTACTATACTTGTACTGTGACATCACTATGTTTGTTATCCCATATTCTGACATCACTTTGTTTATTATACCTGTACTGTGACATCACTGTTTTATCCCTATATTCTGACATCAGTGTTTATTATAATTGTTCTGTGACATCACTGTGTTTGTTATCCTAGTACTATAACTTGACTGTGTCTAGTATCCCTAGTATTGCTTTTAGAGGGTAATATCTTCCCACATGGAGTCCAATAGAACTCATTGCACTGCTGTATACCTGGTAGGGCCGCCAACAGAAATTTCAGGGCCCCATACAGCTGAAGCACCTGGGCCCCCCCGTAAACCCTGCCCCCAGAAACCCGATCGCCTCGCCCCCAGCAAAAAAAACGGCCTCTAGGACAAAAAATGCGCCCATTTTACCACATAATACAGTGTGCAAAAAAGAACTGTATTGTGTAGTACAATAGCAAGAGAGTCACAAATACAGTATGTCAGTCTAACACACCATAGACACAGGGCTAAGTAGCTCCATCCATATCCCCTCCACCCACATACAATATCCCCCTCCACCCAACATACAATATCCCCCTCCACACACATACAATATCCCCCTCCACCCACATACAATATCCCCCTCCACCTACATACAATATCCCCTCCTCCCACATACAATATCCCCTCCACACACATACAATATCCCCCCACATACACTATCCCCCTCCACCCACATACAATATCCCCCTCCACCCACATACAATATCCTCCTCCACCCACATACAATATACCCCTCCACCCACATACAATATCTCCCTCCACCCACATACAATATCCCCCTCCACCCACATACAATATCTCCCTCACCACATACAATATCCCCTCCACCCACATACAATATCCTCCTCCACCCGATACATATCCCCTCCACCCGCATACAACATCCCCTCCACCCGCATACAATATCCCCTCCACCCGCATACAATATCCCCTCCACCCACATACACTATCCCCCTCCACCCACATACAATATCTCCCTCCACCCACATACAATATCCCCCTCCACCCACATACAATATCCCCCTCCACCCACATACAATATCCCCCTCCACCCACATACAATATCCCCTCCACCCATATACAATATCTCCCTCCACCCGCATACAATATCCCCCTCCACCCGCTACAAATCCCCTCCACCCCCATACACTATCCCCCACCACCCCCTCAATTCCCCCTCAAACC
>JAODAL010052579.1:0-25877 GCA_025379985.1 Phyllomedusa bahiana
AAATAATCAACGGTTTTTAAAGGGGGCTTTTTTTGGCAGAAAACGCAAAGAAAGAAAACCCAACAATCTGAAGTAAGCCGGGGAGATCTAAAAACATTATAAAGCGATGCGGCATTTAACGTTAAACAGTTTTGGGTTTTAATAAACCCTAAAAACTGATGTTGCAAAATTGATCTTTTGGTTGTATTTGTAAAAGCTTTTAAAGTCCTACAGGAAAGCAAGAAGGGGGACAATATACCTGTTGCACTTGGACTGTCCATGATGGAATAATTGACTTAAACTGTCTAAAAAAATGTTCTAACACCCAACTTTATATCATCATTTTAAAATTTTAAAAAATTCAAAAACCTTTTAAAAGGATTATTCGGGAATTAATGTTTCCATAGAACATTTAAAAAACAAAATTTTTTTATTGAAAAGAAAAAGATTTTTCCATTTCCCCTTTTTTATGCGTTTTTTTTTTTCGCTTTTGCCTCCTGATTGGATGGGCGAATTTCCAAAATTTCGATTGGGTCCTTGGGCCAAATTTTTCCGAAAAAAATTGGGGTCCGGGAATTACTTGGGAAACAATGCTTTAAAAAGCCGCTTTTTTCCAGGTTTGGCACGAGCCGGGCCGGGGGTGCTGAAAGAACGTTGTCCCTTTTAAAAAAGCAAAAGGGGAGCTTGGTTTGGTTTTCATACAATTTTTTGTTTTTAGAATAAACCGCAGAGACTGCCGCCCCCGCTTCACTAAAAAATTTCCCCTGGGCATTTAAGAGGGAAAAAACTGCCCCAAAAAAAACTGAACGGGAATGTTCCCTATAAAGTTTTAGAGCGCCCAGCGGGAAAAAAAAAACAAGTGAGGGTTTCGGGGGGCAAATCCAGTGCCCAAAAGTGTGGAGGTGCCGGCGGAGCCCCCCCAAGCTTGAGGCAGGCAGTAGCAAATGACATTCTGGGGGGGCCCCAAAACATTATTGGGCCCACAGGTGCCACAATGATACAGTTTTTTGGAGGTAAAACCCAGCAGCAGCTGAGTTCGGGGGCCAGTGGCACAATGACATTTTGGAGGCGGCAAAACAGGAGGAAACCCAACAAAATGGCCAATGACTGAGACCCGGGGGTCACGGCGGCAGCAGAATGGGGTCGGGGGCCAGTGGAAACAATGACACAGTAGGGAAAGGGCAGGGGCCGGGGAGTCACACCCAGCAACAGGAGGTCAGAGGTGGCAAAGCATTTGGGAGGGGCAAAAAAGGGGGAAAAGCCACAGAGGGGCAACAATGCCCGGACGGGGGTTTCACGGCGGCGCAGCAGGGAGGTCGGGAAAGTGGCACAATGACAGAGTGTTGAGGTGGGGGAAATACCACCCCTGGTAAAGATGGGGTAGGGAAAGGATGGAGAAACTTTCAGCAAAATTTTGGGGCCCATCAGGGGTTTTGGCCCGGAAATCAGAATAGTGGCTAGGCGGGTATTTAAACCCCAAGACGGGACCCCTAAGGCATTGTTTTGTGGAAACCCGGGCCGTTTCCCACCCCCTGTTTTCATCTGAAAAAAGGTCAGTGTTCCACTTTTTCCCGTGGACAAAGCGGGTTCCCCTTTGGGGTAACGAGGGGCCCCCCCCACCGCACTGAACACCCGTTTCTGATGCCCCCACTACTGGCCGGGAAAGGGACCAAGCTTCTCCCCCTTGAAAACTCGGCAAGTTGGGGCCCACAAAATTCCATTTTTGGCTGCCCATTTAGTCAGCGGATCTTTAACTGAGGGGCAGAGTGCTGTCCAAGTAGGCCACAAACCTGTTTGGGTTCCCGGGACTGCTCCCGGGCCCGCTGCGCTGGCGACTGCCCTCCTCATAGGGGAGTGGGAAAAAAGGGTGCTCACAGTGACTCCAGACTTGGTTACTTTTGATGGAGCGGAATTTCTCCTACCCCCCCACCCTTCCCCCCGCGCCGAGGGGAGATTCGCGGGGCGCCCGAGGAAAACCCCCCCCGGGCAGACCGCAGAGGGGGGACGATGCCGGAAAAATAGGCAGCGGGCCAACCTTTTATTAGGGGGTTTTCCCCCATTTTTTTTTTGAAATTTGTCTTCCCTCTCAATAGCTGGGAAAAAGGCCCCCAAAATTTTTGGGCCGGTTTGCGGGGTCCAATAGGGGGAGGGGCCCGAGGTCCCTCCCCTGCCCCGGTTGTGACTATTCGGTTTTTCAAATAGCCAGGCAAATAAGCATGCCGCGGGCCCCTTTTGCCAAATGACTCCCAGGGGCTCCCTGCCTCCATTTTTCCCCTTATATGCCCCGGTGTTGGGGTTCACTTCCCCGTTTCCTCAAATTTCCCTCCCCCCTCCTCCAACTGCTCCTGCCCCCTCCTCTCTTGTCACCTGGGGTTTGAAAAATCCACTCATTTTACCAAGGGCAATGCATTTTGGCCCCCAATGTCCTCCCCCTTCCCCCTCCTTTCCCGTCCCCACCGGACTCTGTGGCCAAGGGATGAAATCGCCCCCATCTCCAAATCCCTTGCCCAGACAGATTTTTCAGCATCTGCCCAGGCATGAAGCAGTGGAATGACGTTTTTTCATCCCCTAGTCCTGGCGCTGAAAATAACGTCGCCTCCCCGAATGGCCTCAAAA
Source organism: Phyllomedusa bahiana (assembly GCA_025379985.1). Lineage (NCBI taxonomy): Eukaryota > Metazoa > Chordata > Amphibia > Anura > Hylidae > Phyllomedusa > Phyllomedusa bahiana. The sequence goes on from JAODAL010052579.1 coordinate 2,596, forward strand.
AAAAGGCAGGTGTCCGCATGACTGCCACTGGCTGCATCAAAGTTACACAGGGGAGAAACTTCTGTCTGCCTGATCACCCCAAAAAAATCTTAAAAAGGGGCCCCTTTTCCCTGTTCATACGCGGCCCAACATTGCAGGCTGGAAATTCAGCGGGTGGAAACATCGCATATCAGGTGGTTGGGGGAGGCCGTTCTGCCCCCCTTTGCAAAACTCAGGAGGGTGTTCCGGTTTTGTACGAATGGATAAAGTGCATCACAGTTTCCGGGCCTTTTCAGAATTTTCTGAAGAATTGGAAGACTTCGGAACCTTTTCAAACCAATTAAAACACTGCGCCAGGCAGGGCGCAGGCCATCCCTCCTCGGTGCAGCGCGGCCCCCTTTTTCCTCCCATTGTCCTCCATGGTTCCTTTTAGTTGGCGCGGAGAAAGCCACACATCGATTTCTTCTGCATACGGGGAGAGTTCCTCCCCTGGATTTCGTTCCCAGGCAACCCAGGTTAAACGCGTGCACTGCTGTCCCTCCCCATGTGGTATGATGAGCAGTACTTGGAGGGCTGAGATGTGGGTTGAAGTGGGGGGAGGAGGGGCGGACATTGGCGCAGGGCAGCGTTTTACAACGTGGAGGAAAAGCGGCTTCCTGTCCAAGTTGTTGGTGTGCCGGGAGGAAACACTTCCCAGTGGGGCCCAAGGCAGTACTGGGCCCCGCTAGTTACAGCTCCAACGTCCCCGCGCCGTGCACCTTTAAAAAAACCATAACCAAGACTGACCCACCTTCTGTTCTACATATTTAGAAGTGCTGGATGCCTTTTTGGAAAAAAAATTCGGCTTGGAAATCTCCATCTCGGGTCGGCACAAACCTTAGTTTTCTAATGGTGCCGGTCCCCATTTGGAAAGGGGGGCTGCAATACAAAACTTGGGGCAGGGGCAGGTCATGCTGCCCCTTGGGTGGTTGGACCATACGGGTTTTCTCTTTGAAACGCCCCGCTGAACGACTAGGGGGGCCGGGTACGAGGAGCGGAGCACTGGACCGGCGATGATGCAAAAAGGAAACCTTTCCCTTTTGCAGAGGTGGTGAGCCTTGACTGGCTGCAATGGGATGCGCCACTGGGCGCTGCTGCTGCTGTTGCTCGGCGGGAGGATGGACCCCACTCTTAGCCCTTTTCCCAGGCCACCGGATGGTGACGCTGCATGTGTTGACGCAGGCCGTGGTGCCAACTATCTCCCCGGCCCACCTTCCACTTTCTGCACACAGATTCTACATATAACCCAATTCGGCCCTCCGGTGTCTTAGCAAAAACTGCCACACCGCCGAGTATCGGATTTTACCGCCAACGCTCCCCCGCAATTGAGTGACTACTGCCGCCTGCTGCCTCGCTGACCCCTGTGCCGCTACGTTCTGACCTGCGAGCGAATTTTTACCCCGTGGCCGCTTGGATCCCGACCTCACACTGCATGCTATCCTTCTGACTCACTGCCTCACGACCCACTGCTTGGCTGCGCTGCTGCCTGACCCGCAAGCTGACTGCCCTCTTCTCCTGACGTTGATGAAGCCCTTGCCTCACACGGCTCCCAAGTGCGGTCGGCTACATCATTCTATTTGTGTTATCATCGTCACTGCTGACCTCATCAACCGTCTTGGTATGCGAGGCTGACCTCTCACAACATGAACACCCATGCCACTACTCCACATCTATACTTTGCCACCTACTTGCAAGAAGGCAGGGGATAATTGGCCCCATTTCTTCGCTGCCAGTAGCTGCTGAGCTGCCCTACTCCAATGTTCCATCCTCGCTATATTATGGCTCGGAAGCCCAGACCACATAGTAGATCTCTGGCTTAGGAACCGGATGGGGACAGAGGCCCCCCGGGCTGAGGACAGGTGAGACCCTGACCCGCTCCCGGCCATGCCAACTAAGGTTGTGTCTGAGTTTTCCCACCGACTCTTGGCTGGGTTGTCAGATGTCATCTTTTGGGGGGAGGGAAGAAGGATGACCTAGTCAAACCAATATAGAAACCCTTGGTTGCGAACAACACACGCCGCTAGATGACAGCGCAGTATGAGGCCTCACCGAGTGACCCCTGCTGCGACGTCCCCTTGCTGTGCTGCGACTGGCCTGTTCCGGAATGTTTGTGCCTCTGCCACTCGCAGGTGCAGAGCCCTGCACCTCTCTTCTGACTACTGTTTGTTCTAAAATTGTACAGACACTGTTTTGATGATGATATTCTTGTAACAATGATAAATATACACCCTGTTTTTTGACTCCAAATGAACCCAGTAACAAGCTTGGTAACCTTGGATATAAATTGCGCTCCACACATGGCCAGGAAAAATTTATTTGTATGTGTCGTTTTAAAAAAACACTGTGTATATTTACTAAATGTAAAAGCACATACAGACTTAATTAACCTTCGGACATGAATTATGCTACAGGAAAAATTTATATATTTTGGCATTGACAAAGATGGTTTATTTTTGTCAGCACACCGGCAAAACTACGCTTAATTAACCCTGGATGTAAATTGCGCCAAAGAATTGGCCGCACAAAAATAGTAGCTTTGTAGCGTGTTACAATTGTGTGTTTTCTGGGGCCACACAACAAGAGTACAGTTGTAACTAACCTTTGCTTGTGAATTAGGCTACAGGAAAAATGTATATATTTTGGCGTTGAAAAAGACGGTTTCTTGGGGTCAGCACCCCAGCAAAACAACGCTTAATTAACCCCTGGATGTAAATTGCGCAATAGAATTGAGCAGCCAAATTGAAGTTGGTATTTGTATTGAAAAAAACGCTGTTTCTTTAATGAATACAACAGGAACTGGCTTAGATCCCACTTGGATATTGAATGTATATGCAGCTACTGGATTTCAGATCCCATACCCCAAAAAATTAGAAATAGAACATTAAGAGAACAGTCTCTGAGACAAGCTGAGACACCCCACAGAAATCGCTATATAAAATTCAATTCTTCAGTAAGAGCTATCAGCCGTGGAAGCACCTTCCCTGATGAGCACAGTGAGAGGAGTGTGAGCTCCCGGCGTCGCGCCCGGACTTATATAGTGCGGTGACGTCACAGAATCCCGCCGGTCTCTGATTGGCTTCATCTCTGCACATGTCATGTAGGCTATGCCCTTCTTCCTCCCAGAGTGTTTTGCTCCATGTAGCGCCATGTGCTCGCAGCCATTTTATCATCAAAAGCACACTTCGTTCACCCAAAGTAACCCCAAAGTTCGACTTCGTTCCGAACCGAAGTTTTCCTGAAATTCTAAACAAATTCCACTTCGTTAGAATCAATTCACCCATCTCTAGTCTTGATGTTTCCTCTGTGTCCAGCAGAAAGCCATATTTTATTATCTGACTTGAAGCTGGAAGTGTTACTATACGAGGACAGAACACTCCCTTCCGGAACAATCCGGGGCCCTCACTGACAGGAACAATTCAGCTGTGGATAAAGTCCCAAGTCAGCCGAGACCACTAACAACATCATCCACATCTTCTCCTGAAACCTGGCCAGATTCCACAAGTGACCAGTGAGACAAGACCATGAACCTTGTAATTATATATATACAGACCGAAATACTTTAAATGTATTTATTAATTGACTCAGACTCAGTGGTCTTGATATCAACAATTCACAGCAATATAAAAGCATAGAAAGATGGCAAAGGTATACTTAGTATTTGAGCGAGTCAGTCCATGACCTCCTTGCAGTATGCATGCATCCAGAGTGGATAGCTGGGAGACGCCGACACCAGGTACGAGACACAGCTGCTACGTTTCGAAGGCGATTTCCTTCTTTGTCAAGCATGCGTGTTAGATTGCATGGGAGGTACTTATACCTATCCATATTAAAAACATTAAAGTGACACAACACATATAATAACATACAATCTAAAACCTAATTCCCTCCTAGAACCGATAGCAAAATACTGTACATCGATGGATTCTTGCAACCTATCGTGAAATGTAAACCACAATGCCTTACTGATACAGGTCATTTTTTAAGATCTATAGAAAATATAGACTGTACTGAGGTAGACTTGTTGTGTACTCTAGATATTCAGTCACTTTACACTAATATCCCATACAAGGAAGGTCGAGAAGTGGTTAGAGAAATATTGTGTGAAAATCCTGCACTAAACAATAGATCTATTAACTTCTTAATGTCATTGTTGGATGTAGTACTTACAAGAAACTTTTTTAGGTTTGGTGACCAACTGTATTTACAGCTACAGGGGACCTCAATGGGGCCTCCTGTAGCTCCAAGTTTTGCTAACTTATTTGTAGCTATGCTGGAAGAAAAATATATTTATCCATCTAAATTTAAACCTAATATCGTACTATGGCGTCGCTTTGTCGACGATGTCTTCATGTTATGGAAGGGATCGGAAAATGAATTGGATTTGTTTTTACATTTTATTAATGGTCAACACCAACTTATTAAGTTTACTCTTACTAAACATCCCAAAATTGTTGAATATCTTGATGTGCAGGTTATAAAAAATGGTACACGAAAAGTATTGACCGTAATAATTTACTACATCGTAAATCATTCCATCACCCACAGGTATTCAAAGGAATCCCCAAAGGCCAATTCATACGGGAAAAACGAATATGTTCAGATGGCACACAATATACAGAAAAAGCTAAGGAGATGGTAGATAAATTTGAAAACTGTGGATATGATAGAACTGAAATACAGAGAGTGGCTGATGAGGTACAGATATTGAAACGTGAGGATTTCTTAAAATAAAAAAGAAAGATAATGGGGATTAGATAATATTTACATCTGTATATGATGCTCATGCAAATTTAATTAAAGAAAAACCATTCTCAAACATTGGCAGGTACTAAGTAGTGATCCGGTATATGGTTCTATATTAAAAATTCCCAATATGTGTTTTTAAAGCGAGGCAAAACGATTGAGATACTGTTTTGTATCATCTGATAGAAAAAAAACGTACCACAAGACAAACTAGATTAGGTACTATGAGAACAGGTACTTTTGGATGTTTGAAATGTTTGAATTGCACGTCTATCATTAAAGGTTCCACTATAAAACACCCTATGAAAGGAATTGATATCCCAATAAAAGGTTTTTTTACATCCAATACCTCTCAGGTTATTTACCTGATTAAATGCCCATGTGGTAAAATTTACATCGGTTAAACCAGTAGGGAAATAAGAGTAAGGATAAATGAAAAACGATCTACTATACGTTCATTTAAACAAAAAACTAGAGAAGAATTAGACATCAAAAAAAAAAATTGGGGAAACAACTAAGCTCGCCATTTTGTTGAAGCAGGTCACAACTTTTGTCGGATCTTCGTTGGTGCGTTCTTGAACACATAGACGAGGATTGGCCGGATAGAGTTAAAAAGAGATTGCTTCAACGTGAAGCGTATGGGATACGAAAATTGCATGCACTTACCCCGATCGGTCTAAATGAAAATTTAAGCTTTAGAGCATTTTTGTGAGTAATGTGTTTCAGTAGAATGTAGGTTTTAGATTGTATGTTATTATATGTGTTGTATCACTTTAATGTTTTTAAAAAGGATAGGTATAAGTACCTCCCATGCAATCAAAACCCACGCATGCTTGACAAAGAGGAAATCGCCTTCGAAACGTAGCAGCTGTGTCTCGTACCTGGTGTCGGCGTCTCCCACTATCCACTCTGGATGTATGCATACTGCAAGGAGGTCATGGACTGACTCGCTCAAATACTAAGTATACCTTTGCCATCTTTCTATGCTTTTATATTGCTGTGAATTGTTGATATCAAGACCACTAAGTCTGAGTCAATTAATAAATACATTTAAAGTATTTCGGTCTTTATATATATATATAATTACAAGGATATATGGAGTCATGGAGAGACTTCAATAAAATAGACCGGGGCATATGAGTATACTAAAGCACGGACATTTATATATAGGAAACAAGACCATGAACCCACAAGAAAGTAAGAGATGAGCAACCCCAACGGGAAGGGCTTCTTCCTCAGGAAGAGACAGAAAGTCTCCATATGACGTGGCTCAAACATTGGACATTCTTGGAGTCAGTACTATTGAGGGAGACATGGCCAGTACTAGACTATACATGATAGGACAATGAGGTATTCTCAGGAGACCTCGTTTGCACCAGGACCTCCTGGAGTCTAGAGTCTTCTCAGGAGACCTCTCCTGCTCCAATACGTTCCATTATAGCCCAGTGTACTCCAGAATACCTCATTATACTCCAGTATACTTTATTATATCCATTATACTCCCTTATAGCCCAGTAAACTCCAGTATACTCCATTTTACTCATTTACTCTTCAGTATGCTGGTTTTCTCCATTTTACCCCAGTTCATACCAGTATACTCCATTATATTCCAGTGTACTCCAGTATTCTCCAGCATATCTCATTGTTCTCTATTACATTCCAGTGGTACAACATCAATGGAGACCTTCAGATGATAATACAGGGTCAAGAAGGACCATCCCCCCATATACTGGACGCAGCTCGCCCGACCCTGGGCCTCCTCTGGAGGTTGTCCTCAGTGGCTGAGGAACATCGGACGCTCCAGATCCTAAGGGGAATTTTTCTTTTCACACATTAGCAAGCGATATGCGGCTTCTCTATGGGGATTTTATCAGGTAGTTGGGTTTTTATATAATTTTTTAAAGTTGCCCCATGTACATACCCTCTGTGATTTCCACTCTAGAGCTCTGATAGCAGTGAGATTATGCCTTTGGTTCTTCTTTCAGGCTGGTTATGACCTGAGAGGAGTAAGTGTTATCAGCAGGACCTGAGAGGTTTATTAGCATGACCTGAGAGGAGTAAGTGTTATCAGCAGGACCTGAGAGGTTTGTTATCAGCATGACCTGAGAGGAGTAAGTGTTATCTGCAGGACCTGAGAGGAGTAAGTGTTATCTGCAGGACCTGAGAGGAGTAAGTGTTATCCGCAAGACCTGAGAGGAGTAAGTGTTATCCGCAGGACCTGAGAGGAGTAAGTGTTATCAGCAGGACCTGAGAGGAGTAAGTGTTATCAGCAGGACCTGAGAGGTTTGTTATCAGCATGACCTGAGGGGAGTAAGTGTTATCAGCAGGACCTGATTGGAGTGTTATTAGTAGGACATGATAAGTGTGAAAAAACTCCCTCCATACGCAGAAAAAGATTGCCCTATTATCCTTTCATGTACTACTCATGGTCTAGTATACTCTTAGTTCTCCCTGTGGAGAGAACAATAGAGCAGTCATTACCTATTATTTGTAATTATATATATATATATATATATATATAAGCAGCAGCTGCAGAAAGTGAGATCATTCTGCACAGTCAAACAAAAGTTTTTTTTGAACAGCTAGAGAAGAACAATATATTATGACTTTTTTGAATTGCATAGGACTGCTGAAATAAAAAAAATACTGACAAAAAGTTTAAAAAAATCCCAAGAAAATTGGTTTCAACAAAAACAATCCAGAATCCATACGCTTGTGAAGACCGAAACAAATAATTCCCATCATTTCTAGAAGTGATCCCTTTCGAGCTCCATGAGTCCAGCTCTAGGGTCCCAGACTCTTCTGCTCGGAGCCGCGCACATCTCCTCGCTGCTCTGCCGACCTCGGCTGTTCTGCATTGAGGTATTTCCTGGAGCCGGTGTTTGTATCCTGGAGCCGGTCTTTATATCCTGCAGCCGGTGTTTGTATCCTGCAGCCGGTCTTTATATCCTGCAGCCGGTGTTTGTATCCTGCAGCCGGTGTTTGTTTCCTGCAGCCGGTGTTTGCTTCTTGCAGCCGGTGTTTGTATCCTGCAGCCGGTGTTTGTTTCCTGCAGCCGGTGTCTGTTTCCTGCAGCCGGTGTTTGCTCCCTGCAGCAGGTGTTTGTTTCCAGCAGCCGGGGTTTGTTTCCCGCAGCCGGTGTTTGTTTCCCGGAGCCGGTGTTTGTTTCCTGGAGCCGGTGTTTGCTTCTTGCACGTGTTGTTTCCCGCAGCGGTATTGCTCTTGCAGCCGTGTTATTTCCTGGAGCCGTTTTTAGTTTCCTGCAGCCGGTGTTTGTTTCCTGCAGCCGGTGTTTGTTTCCTGCAGTCGGTGTTTGTTTCCTGCAGTGGGTATTTGTTTCCTGGAGCCGGTGTTTGTTTCCTGGAGTCAGTGTTTTTATTTCCCGCAGCCGGTGTTTGTTTCCCGCAGCCGGTGTTTGTTTCCCGCAGCCGGTGTTTGTTTCCCGCAGCCGGTGTTTGTTTCCCGGAGCCGGTGCTTGTTTCCTGGAGCCGGTGTTTGTTTCCGTGTAGTTTATCCCGCTGGGGTTCCACACTCTTAGTGCAATGAATTGCATGGATCTCAAGATGTGAGTATTTGTAACCACCTTTGTGGCGCATTCTGCACACGCTTCTGCTCAATGCCCTTTTTGGGAGAGGCGGATCTTGTCCTGGATACTCCTGGCCGGAGATAATTTTGGGGAGAGGGTTTCATACATTTCTACCTGAATTGCCATGAGCTCCTTCCCAGGTCAGTGTCTTCAGGGTCCTGACTCCATTGGCTCGATCGTCTCACAGGAGCCGTTTCCTTCCAGGTATTCACTCTTCATCTCAGCCCAATCCGGCTGTGATACTTGTGAAGTCTTCATCCCTTCCCGCCCTCAGGTCTTCCCCCTTTGGCGTCCTTCATTAGGTTTTTTGTACAATGTCGTGCAGACCAGGAGCCCCTCACTCTCCAGACATGAGGACAGTTCTATTTATTACGGCAACGTAAAGTATTATCATTTCTAAAGCAGTTTATGGACGTTTTGTGACCCCACACAATCCGGAGGTCGTCGATGTAACGGCCGCACCCAACAATATGTTGATAGGATGAGCTGTAGGAACCCCCAACGAGGTTTGCTGGGGCGGAAAGAACATGGATCCCCACAATCAGATTGCAGATCATGTTCTTTGTGTGAGGATGAACTCTCATGAGAAATTGTGGGAGATCTTCCTTGTAACCACTCGGCATGGGATCAGCAATGGTTGTGATTGCCACATGGTCCATCACAGTCACACAGTCTTCTACAAAGTTCATAACAATTTCAGTACAGCCACCCAATGTGTGGTCAACTGTCCCTACCCCGAACCGTAATCTGATCCCTTCCTAACCCCAACTATAATCTGATCCTTCCCTAACCCCCAACTATAATCTGATCCTTCCCTAATCCCCAACTATAATCTGATACTTCCCTAGCCCTCAACTATAATCTGATCCTTCCCTAACCCCCAACTATAATCTGATCCCTCCCTAACCCCAACTATAATCTGATCCCTCCCCAATTATAATCTGTTGCTTCCCTAGCCCTAACTATGTGATCCCTAACTAGCCCCAATCATAATCTGATCCCTCCCTAACTCCAGCATAATCTGATAAACAATATTCTGCCCACCCGTACTAGATGAGTGGAGGGTGCATGGAATCACCAGAAGCTTGGAACTGGTATGAACCTGGGTTTTTCATTAAAGATGGTAACCAGCAAAAATCCAAATCCTAATAAGCATCTATAAAACCTTCCTTTTATTTCTCCATTTAAAAAGAAAAGGCAAACACAGATGGCGTCCAGTCTGCGGCTCAGTGACCGACGCGTTTCGGTAAAGAAGCCTTGGCGCGTGGTTTCTCTGCTCACTACTTCCTGACTCTATAGAGACTCCAGAGACTCACGCTATGGTCGGCTTTGTTGATCAGGGAGTTAATACTTTACTAAAGTCATTTGCCGTGAATAAAACAAACACTTTAAAATCCGTGATGTGATGTCATTCACTCATTCTACAATAAAGATAAAGAATAGATAATACCTGGACCAGAAATAGTAGCTCTGACATAAGCAAGCAGGCATCGGCTCTCAGTCACAGCAATAGCATTATACAGAAACAAACTACTTAGTAATGCCAGAATAAGTCCTACTTAAAGGGGTTGTCCAGGAGTTTACTGACTTCAAAGAACACTCTAAGAGCATTCATATTGAAAAGGAAAGATATTCCACCTCCTTCTTGTGTTTCCTTTTCTTCTCTTTTGCCTCCTTAATCATCTATCATAAGATCAGTTAAACTTCCTGCTTGTGGGAGGGTCAGTAGTCCTCCTGCAGCTCTTTGCTACAAGTCCCCAAATCCCTTGCAGTTACAATCTAGGACATCTCTGCACCCACCACCTAATCCTCCTAGCACTGTTCATTATCATTCTCAGACACGTGCTCCTTATGCCCCTTCATTTCTGCTCCAGATCACTCCCTGGTTGCAAGCAGCAGGCCTTGTATACTACAGTGCACCAATCAGTTTGTAACATGGTAAAAATACATTCTTTCCTCATCCTATACTATATGTAATACATGTAAATATGTATATAATTTGGTTTATATATTTCTCTATATTTCAAGATTTTGTGTGGTTCAAAAATATGTGATGAAATACCCTCTCTAGACTTTTTGCTTTTGGTTATATTCTATGTACTAGTTTAATAATATTGGATTAAAAGTTATATTTTAGATTGGGTTTCTTGAAGATCATAGTAAGTGATTGGTCCAATGCAATTATGTCTTTTCTAAGATCTGCCAGTTTGCTCTGTTCATTGTTTACTATAAATTCCATTAACTCTAACCCAACCATGATCTGATCCCTGCTTAACCCCAATTATAACTGATCCTGCACCTCCCTCTCTACCCCATCCCCAACCATATAGACCCCCTTCAACCTTTACCCCCCCCCATCCCCTCATAATATGATCCCTCCCTATCCCCAACAAAAATAAGATCCCTCCCTATCCCCATCCCCCCTTTTAAATAAACGATCCCCCTATCCCCCAACCCTAATCTGATCCCTCCCTATCCCCATCCATAATCTGATCCCTCCCTATCCCCATCCATAATCTGATCCCTCCCTATCCCCATCCATAATCTGATCCCTCCCTATCCCCATCCATAATCTGATCCCTCCCTATCCCCGACCCTAATCTGATCCCTCCCTAAACCCAACTCTAATCTGATCCCTCCCTAAACCCAACCCTAATCTGATCCCTCCCTAAACCCAGCCATACTCTGATGCTTCCCTATCCCCATCCATAATCTGATCCCTCCCTATCCCCAACCCTAATCTGATCCCTCCCTATCCCCATCCATAATCTGATCCCTCCCTATCCCCATCCATAATCTGATCCCTCCCTATCCCCATCCATAATCTGATCCCTCCGTAAACCCAACCATACTCTGATGCTTCCCTATCCCCATCCATAATTTGATCCCTCCCTTTCCCCATCCATAATCTGATCCCTCCCTAAACCCAACCATACTCTGATGCTTCCCTATCCCCATCTATAATCTGTTCTCTCCCTAACCCCCAACCATGCTCTAATCCCTTCCTATCCCCATCCATAATCTGATCCTTCCCTATCCCCAACTATAATCAGATCCCTCCCTATCCCCAACCATACTCTGATGCTTCCCTATCCCCATCCATAATCTGTTCTCTCCCTAACCCCCAACCAAGCTCTAAGCCCTTCCTATCCCCAGCCATAATCTGATCCTTCCCTATCCCCAACCATAATATGATCCCTCCCTATCCCCAACCATAATCTGATGCTTCCCTATCCCCATCCATAATCTGATCCTCTTCCCTTTTGGTCCTAGTGTATGGTTTACATTCAGGAACAGTGGGGGGTATTATTCAGTCATTGTGTGGTGGTAATATTGGTTTATATTCAGTATTAGTACGGTTTGGTTATGTGGTCAAGATGTGGTCTGCCCCTTCCATGGTGGGATTCTCAGTAATATTAGATTTGGGATACTGATTTTGCTCAGTAATATTAGGCTTTAATGTGCTCCTTGTACAAAATATTATTATGGTCTCATAGTTAGACTGTTATATACATCTATATATCCTTAGGGGAAAAACATCAGTATAGACCTTGGAAATGCTCCAGTGGGACCTGAGCATCTGATACTGGAGACCCCTAGGACCTGTAGGACTCTAGCTGCCCCTTGGTCCTACCCTCTGTGTTAATGTTGCCCCCTGTGATCTGACACCTCAGCCAAGTAGGGGTCTCGCGCGCTGCCCGCTATTCAGGCACTTTACTTCACGGGGTTTCTGGTTTAGGTTTCTATCTCGTTTCTTGTCTTGAAGCCGTTGGAAAATTGTTTTCTTGTTGGAAGAAGAACTGAGCGAGAAAGCGGCAGAACAGATGGGATCAGACACAGCGGCAAATGAGGGATTTAGCAAAAGTTCAAACAAGAAACATTGGCTGAGAGTCAAAGGATAGATCATGGTCTGTGACAAGTCAATCACCCTGGAAGGAGATGAGAGTGCGGCCGTCCAGCAGAGGCTTCACCCAAGAGGGGTGAATGGAGGTTGTCAGGACTTCTGGTGGTTGGTGTCAGGGAAGATGGAGGTTGGTGTCAGGCCTGATGGAGGGTGGTGTCAGGGCTTCTGGTGGTTCTTGTCAGAGCTGATGGAGGTTGGTGTCATGGCTTCTGGTGGTTCTTGTCAGAGCTGATGGAGGTTGGTGTCAGGGCTTCTGGTGGTTCGTGTCAGGGCTGATAAAGGTTGGTGTCAAGCCTCCTGGAGTTTGGTATCAGGGCTCCTGGAGGTTGGTGTCAGGGTTGAGGGAGGGTGGTGTCAGGGCTTCTGGAGGTTGGTGTCAGGACTGATGGAGATTGGTGTCAGGGCTCCTGGAGGTTGGTGTCAGGGCTCCTGGAGGTTGGTGTCAGGGCTCCTGGATGGTTGATGTCAGGGCTCCTGGATGGTTGGTGTCAGAGCTCCTGGATGGTTGGTGTCAGGGCTCCCCGACGTTGGTGTCAGGGCTGATGGAGGTTGGTGTCAGGGCTCCTGGATATTGGTGTCAGGGCTCCTGGATATTGGTGTCAGGGCTCCTGGATATTGGTTTCAGGGCTCCTGGAGGGTGGTGTAAGGCTCCTGGATATTGGTGTCAGGGCTCCTGGATGTTGGTGTCAGGGCTCCTGGAGGGTGGTGTAAGGCTCCTGGATAAACAAAAAGAAAATAGGATAAACGCTCACCAGGGATCTCCTGTAGCATGAGGTTCAACCAGCAATCCTTCCACGCACGGTGCTGCGGAAACGGGCATCCGCTGTAGACGCCCAAATGCAATTAATGTGATGAAACAAGGCTTGTTCTGGCACTCGTGCTCCAGATATAATCCAAATATGATCCAAAATGGAAAAAAACGCACTTTATTGGGGTAGATAAAAACAAATTAAAAATGCATAGCTACAAAATTTACGCGTTTCGAGCCACTGTCCGGGCTCTTAATCGTAACATGCAGAAAGCTATGAACAAACCCCTTAAATACCCCTTCCAGATCACACAAAAAAAACAAATCAGATGCCACCTGCAAGTTAACCCTTAATATACCCACATTATCAAACAAATGCTACACATATATGCATATACAAACGGGACATATTTATCAAGATAGATGAAAATACATAAATATTAGAATACATTGAGACAGACACAATAGACAGAAAACTAATATAAATACAAGAGATCTGATCTATAATTCAATCCCTGCGGATAGCGAGTGTCAAGAGTGAGGATCCAATATGCCTCACGATTGGTAAGAGATCTCCTCCAGTCACCTCCCCGTGCAGGTTTATTAACCCTCTCTAGGGCTCTGACTCTAAAGAAGTCCAAATTACTTTGGTGTACCTCTTTGAAATGCCTAGCGGCTCCAGAGAGATTTTTTACATCGGGATATTTTATATCATGCACATGTTCCCTAATTCTGATGTGTAAGGATCTCGTGGTGCAACCTATATATTGCAAGTTGCAATGTTCACACTATATCATGTAAACAACGTAAGTGGTATGACAATTAAGGAAGCTAGTGATGGGATAAGCTTTGCCTTTAACTGAAGAGATAAAATGATTGCTTTTAACCATATACTTGCATACACTACATCTACTCGTGCCACATTTGTAGGAACCTGTAAAGTCTAGCCATCGGGACCTGCGATTTATATTAGCAGGAGTGAATAAGCTGGGGGAAACAACGTTCCCAATGGTTCGTGGTCTGGAAGCAACAAATTTGCATCCATCCTTAAGTATGGTTCGTAATGCAGGGTCCACCTTAAGTATAGGTAAGTATTTCTGTATAATACTAGTAACCTGTTCATATTGGCAACTGTATTGAGTAGTGAAAAAAAAGAGATTGTTTGTGTTGTGTGTCACTAGGAGGCAAGGTGTACAAATGGCAACAGGACAATGTGAATAAGGACTTACCCAGATCCATACTGAGGAAACACAAGTATAAAAGACGTAACAGGAAGGTCTCGTTTTTTCCGTTGTATGGTGACAGTACGGAGACGCATACTGATATGTCTGATTCAGATGGACTTACCAATTCACGTGATGACTTGGTAACTGGTGATATGTCCCAATCATCTGGGGTTCCAAAAAACGGGGGTGGTGCACGGGGAAACCCACGTCCACCAAACGTATCCGGCGGGCGGGCAAGAGACATAAGAGGTCCTCCCCCCCTAACAGGGTACCAGATGAGACACCACCTGAGACATCCACGATGAATTTGGATAATGGGGTTAATTCTATTGTTCCTTGTACAGTGTTAAATTTATCTGCATGTGTACTTAGCATAGATCAAGTTAATGTTTTGAGTAAAGGATTAAACTATGTTCCTTCAGTAGATTTTAACCTCTTTAATACTATCAAGGATGTTAACCGTTTCGTGAGATTACTCACAGTTAAAAAACATTTCTTCACAGAGGACACACAGAGCCACTTTGTTGAGAGGGGAGGAGTTGTATCTCAGGATTATTTTCCTAGGGGTTTGAATTTTGCAGAACAAAGGTCCATTCTTATGTTAGAGAGCCTTCATGACGATTTGACAAGCACAGCCAATGTAGAGGTGGAAGATGTTAATTTGCAATGTATTAAAAATACGGATTTTTATCCCGTCGACTCCAGAGCCAAAGTGATGGAGGATTTTCAGTCACTGGTGGAATTGGAATTAAAGGAGTTGTCTCATTAATAGCTTTCAGCCTATGTATGTGAATGGGAGTTTAATTGAGGGGCGTGCTAGTTCTCTGCCTCTTCCCCCTCCCTCTTCCCCCTTCCTCTCACCCACACAGGCAGTATCCGGGATTGCTGCCAGATTTAAACCCCTGTGTGTGCTGCCTAGAGAGGTCTATGATTGCTAATTAGTGTTCCTATACCCTCTGCTTAGCTTAATTCTTCCACATCTCCAGCAACAACAAACAAAACCCTCTCAGAACAGAGGCAGGAAAGCTGCAAAGTGTTACTCGGGATGTGTCCCTATTTACAGAACAGCATGAACTGTTCACAAGCCTCCTGATCTGTATAGTATTATTTTTTTTTACAGCTCCACAGACATCATGATTTTAGTAACAAAAAGGGTCATGTGTCACATCTATTGATCAGCCTCATTTGCTCAATCTGTGTAGAGAGCAGGAGGGAAGCAGGCACACAAGGGTTAATCCAGGCAGCACGGACAACAGACGCCAGAGTCCTCCCTCCCCCCCTCCCTCCACTACAGAAGCTTCTGTGCGGGAGGGGCTCTCTGCTCCGACCTGTCTTCAAAGGTAATGAGTCATTCAAAACCTGACAGCCAGTAGATAAGGATAAACAGGTCGGCTGCTATAGAGATTTGGGGATGATGCACTCCTATGAACAGGGCTAGCTCAAAATCAGTAGGACATTTGTAATGAACATATATTGCCAAAAGCTGCTTGTTTTTTAAAAGATCTTTTAATTAAAACCCAATCATTGTAGCGGGGGACAACCCCTTTAAGGGATTTACATCTCAAAAAAACCACCAGGAACATAAAAATTTTCCACTAACAAGGAGAATAGAGCTCTTATGGAGTTGAGGGAAAATTTCCATATGTGGTTGTACCCCCGTCAGACAAGGGCAGTTTGGTGGTTGCCCCGGATGTGCCCTCTATTCCCGTGAAAATTAGAAATATGTTGGATGACAATTGGGTATATAGGAAGCTTTCTGCAGATCCTATAAAGTGTTTTTCCAGGCAATTGGATAGATTACTGGATGAGGGCGTTGCATTAGGCGTGATTACGTTGTGAAACAAAAGAAGTATGTTGATTAAATTCCCTAAAACACCTATTTTTCATGTTTTTTCCGAAAGCACATAAGGGAGTTTTCCCACGCCCTGCGCCCCATTATATCCGGTATCGGATCCATTTTTGAACATCTCAGCAATTGGTTTAGACCGCCATCTTCAACCCCTGGTTTTTCGTTCACCTTGTCACCTTAAAGATTCAGGGAGTCTTGATTATGTTAGACAAAGTTTCCTGGAAAGCCTCTTTTATGTGGGTTTCCTGTGATATAGTTCATTGTACACCTCCATCCCAAATCTTTGGCCGTTCACGCATTATCTTGTCAACTTAATAAATACACTAAGTATGAAGATTGTCTGAAAACAATTTATTGTCTTTTCGACCGATATTTCTTTTAGAACATAATTATTTCCAGTTTGTACATGATTTTTTTTTTTTCCAAATTCAGGGATGCCCCATGGGCTCTTGCTTCTCCCCATCATTGGCCAACATTTTTGTGTCATTGGTGGGAGGAGAAGTACATTTATTCGGTGAACAATATTTTTGCAGAAGGGATTTTTCTATACTCTAGATATATAGATGACACTTTACTGATATGGCAGGGATCGCCTACATCTATTCCAAGTTTTTGGATTACATAAATAACAACCCGGAGAATCTGAGATTCACATATGAGCTTCAGGAGAACACCATCACTTTCCTTTGATTTGGGAAATTAACGGAGAGTGTGGCCAGTGGCAAGTACATTCTTGCTCTCACAGAAAACCAATTTCTGGTAATGGTTTGTTGTGTGCCTCCCGCTGCCCCCCCAAGACATATTATCAATAATTTGGGCCCCTAGGTGAGGTTTGTTAGGGCTAAGAGGAATTGCAGCAGAGTGGAGGATTTGAGAAGGAGACAACAGTTATCTCATAGAGGTTGAAAGAGAGGGAATATAAGCCATGGTTAATACATAGAGCAGTCAATAAAGTCAAAAATAGGGGAAAAAACATCTCTGTTACATAGTTCAAAAACTCCTAGTGACACACAACACAAAACAATCTCTTTTTTTCACTACTCAATACAGTTGCCAATAAGAAAGGTTACTAGTATTATACAGAATACTTGCCTATACTTAAGGTGGACCCTGCATTACGAAACCATACTTAAGGATGGATGCAAATTTGTTGCTTCCAGAAAACGAACCATTGGGAACGTTGTTTCCCCGCTTATTCACTCCTGCTAATATAAATCGCAGGTCCCGATGGCTAGACTTTAACAGGTTCCTACAAATGTGGCACGAGAGATGTAGTGTTGCAAGTACATGGGTTTAAAAGGGAATCATTTTACCCCTTCAGTTACAGACAAAGCTTATCCCATCACTAGCTTCCTTAATTGTCATACCACCTAGTTGTTTACATGATATCGTGGGGAACATTTGCAACTTGCAATATTTTAGGTTGCACCACGAGATCCTTTTCACATCAGAATTAGGGAACATGTGCATGATATAAAATATCTCCGATGTAAAAAATCTCTCTGGAGCCCCTAGGCATTTCAAAGAGGTACACCAAAGTTAAATTTTGGCTTCTTTAGAGTCAGAGCCCTAGAGAGGGTTAATAAACCTGCACGGGGAGGTGACTGGAGGAGAAACTTTACCAATCGTGAGGCATATTGGACCTCACTCTTGACACTCGCTATCCGCAGGGATTGAATTATAGATCAGATCTTTGTATTTTTATTAGTTTTCTGTCTATTTTGTTCTGTTCAATGTATTCTAATATTTATGTATTTTCATCTATCTTGTTTAAAAATGTCACTTTTGTATATGCATATATTTTTAGCATTTTGTTTGATAATGTTGGTATATTAAGGGTTAACTTGCAGGTGCAATCTGATTTTTTTTTTGTGTGATCTGGGAGGGGTATTTAAGGGGTTTGTTCATAGCTCTCTGCATATTACGATTAAGAGCCCGGATAGTGGCTCGAAACGCGTAAATTTTGTAGCTATGCATTTTTAATTTGTTTTCATCTACCCCAAAAAAGTGTGTTTTTTCCATTTTGGATTTATATTTGGATTATTTCTTGGAGCACGAGTGCCGGAAACAAGCCCTTGTTTCATCACACTAAGGCTCCTGGACGTTGGTGTCAGGGCTCCTGGAGGTTGGTGTCAGGGCTCCTGGAGGTTGGTGTCAGGGCTCCTGGAGGTTGGCGTCAGGGATCCTGGAGGTTGGCGTCAGGGATCCTGGAGGTTGGCGTCAGGGATCCTGGAGGTTGGCGTCAGGGATCCTGGAGGTTGGCGTCAGGGATCCTGGAGGTTGGCCTCAGGGATCCTGGAGGTTGGCCTCAGGGATCCTGGAGGTTGGTGTCAGGGATCCTGGACGTTGGTGTCAGGGCTGATAGAGGTTGCTGACAGGACTGATAGAAGATGTGGTCAGGGGGTGATGAAGGGGGGATGTCAGGACTCTTGGAGGTTGGTGTAAAGGCCGAGGGATGATGGTGTCAGGGTTCCTGGAGGTTGGTGTCAGGGCTTCTGGTGGTTAGTGTCAGGGCTTCTGGTGGTTATTGTCAGAGCTAATAGAGGTTGGTGTCAGGGCTACTAGAGTTTGGTGTCAGGGTTGAAAAAGGTTGGTGTCAGGGCTGATGGAGGGTGGTGTCAGGGTTGATGGAGGGTGGTGTCAGGGCTGATGGAGGGTGGTGTCAGGGCTGATGGAGGGTGGTGTCAGAGCTGATGGAGGGTGGTGTCAGAGCTGATGGAGGGTGGTGTCAGGGCAGAAGGCGGGTGGTGTCAGGGCTGATGGAGGTTGGTGTCAGGGTTGATGGATGATGTTGTTTGGGCTTACGGATGTTGCTGTCTGTGCTGATTAGGGGTAGTGTCAGGGCTACTAAAGATTAGTGTCATGACTGATTGATGATGGTGTCAGGGCTCATTGAGGTTGATGTTAGGGCACCTGGAGGTTGGTGTCAGGGCTCCGGGAGGTTGATGTTAGGGCACCTGGAGGTTGGTGTCAGGGCTGACGGAGGTTGGTGTCAGGGCTGACGGAGGTTGGTGTCAGGGCTGACGGAGGTTGGTGTCAGGGCTGACGGAGGTTGGTGTCAGGGCTGACGGAGGTTGGTGTCAGGGCTGACGGAGGTTGGTGTCAGGGCTGACGGAGGTTGCTGTCAGGGCTGACGGAGGTTGCTGTCAGGGCTGAGAGAGGTTGCTGTCAGGGCTGAGGGAGGTTGCTGTCAGGGCTGAGGGAGGTTGCTGTCAGGGCTCCTGGAGGTTGCTGTCAGGGCTCCTGGAGGTTGCTGTCAGGGCTTATGAATGATGGTGTCAAGGCTCCTGGAGGTTGGTGTCAGATCTGATGGAAGTTGATGTCAAGACTCCTGAAGATTGTCAGGGCTGATGAAGTTTGGTGTCAGGGCTGATGGAGGGTGGTGTCAGGGCTGATGGATGTTGCTGTCTGAGCTGATGAAGGGTGGTGTCAGGGCTCCTGGAGGTTGGTGTCATGGCTGATTGATAATGGTGTCAGGGTTGATTGAGGTTGATGTCAGGGCTCCTGGAGGTTGGTGTCATGGCTGATTGATAATGGTGTCAGGGTTGATTGAGGTTGATGTCAGGGCTCCTGGAGGTTGGTGTCAGGCCTGACGGAGATTGATGTCAGGGCTGACGGAGGTTGGTTTCAGGGCTCCTGGAGGTTGGTGTCAGGGCTGATGGAGGTTGGTGTCAGGGCTGATGGAGGGTGGTGTCAGGGCTGATGGAGGTTGGTGTCAGGGCTGATGGAGGATGGTGTCAGGGCTCCTAGAGGTTGGTGTCATAGCTGATTGATTATGGTGTCAGGGTTTATTGAGGTTGATGTCAGGGCTCCTGAAGGTTGGTGTCAGGGCTGACAGAGATTGATGTTAGGGCTCCTGGAGGTTGGTGTCAGGGCTGACGGAGATTGATGTCAGGGCTTTTGGAGGTTGCCGTCAGGGCTCCTGGAGGTTGGTGTCAGGGCTCCTGGAGGTTGGTGTCAGGGCTCCTGGAGGTTGGTGTCAGGGCTGATAGAGGTTGCTGACAGGACTGATAAAAGATGTGGTCAGGGCTGATGAAGGGTGATGTCAGGACTCTTGGAGGTTGGTGTAAAGGCTGAGGGAAGATGGCGTCAGGGTTCCTGGAGGTTGGTGTCAGGGCTTCTGGCGGTTAGTGTCAGAGCTAATAGAGGTTGGTGTCAGGGCTACTAGAGGTTGGTGTCAGGGTTGATGGGTGGTGTCAAGGTTGAAAAAGGTTGGTGTCAGGGCTGATGGAGGGTAGCGTCAGGGCTGATGGATGGTGGTGTCAGCGCTGATGGAGGGTGGTGTCAGAGCTGATGGAAGGTGGTGTCCGCGCTGATGGAGGGTGGTGTCAGCGCTGATGGAGGGTGGTGTCAGCGCTGATGGACGGTGGTGTCAGGGCAGATGGAGGGTGGTGTCAGGGCTGATGGAGGGTGGTGTCAGGGCTGATGGAGGGTGGTGTCAGGGCTCCTGGAGGTTGGTGTCATGGCTGATTGATAATGGTGTCAGGGTTGATTGAGGTTGATGTCAGGGCTCCTGGAGGTTGGTGTCATGGCTGATTGATAATGGTGTCAGGGTTGATTGAGGTTGATGTCAGGGCTCCTGGAGGTTGGTGTCAGGCCTGACGGAGATTGATGACAGGGCTGACGGAGGTTGGTTTCAGGGCTCCTGGAGGTTGGTGTCAGGGCTGATGGAGGTTGGTGTCAGGGCTGATGGAGGTTGGTGTCAGGGCTGATGGAGGTTGGTGTCAGGGCTGATGGAGGTTGGTGTCAGGGCTGATGGAGGTTGTTGTCAGGGCTGATGGATGTTGCTGTCTGGGCTGATGAACAGTGGTATCAGGGCTCCTAGAGGTTGGTGTCATAGCTGATTGATTATGGTGTCAGGGTTGATTGAGGTTGATGTCAGGGCTCCTGTAGGTTGGTGTCATGGCTGAAAGAGATTGGTGTAAGGGATCCTGGAGGTTGGTGTCAGGGCTGACGGAGATTGATGTCAGGGCTCTTGGAGGTTGCCGTCAGGGCTCCTGGAGGTTGCCGTCAGGGCTCCTGGAGGTTGGTGTCAGGGCTCCTGGAGGTTGGTGTCAGGGCTCCTGGAGGTTGGTGTCAGGGCTGATAGAGGTTGCTGACAGGACTGATAAAAGATGTGGTCAGGGCTGATGAAGGGTGATGTCAGGACTCCTGGAGGTTAGTGTAAAGGCTGAGGGATGATGGCGTCAGGACTCCTGGAGGTTGGTGTCAGGGCTTCTGGCGGTTAGTGTCAGAGCTATTAGAGGTTGGTGTCAGGGCTACTAGAGGTTGGTGTCAGGGGTGATGGTTGGTGTAAAGAGTGAAAAAGGTTGGTGTCAGGGCTGATGGAGGGTGGCTTCAGGGCTGATGGAGGGTGGCGTCAGGGCTGATACAGGGTGGCATCAGGGCTGATGCAGGGTGGCATCAGGGCTGATGGAGGGTGGCGTCAGGGTTGATGGATGATGTTGTTTGGGCCTACGGATGTTGCTGTCTGGGCTGATGAGGGGTAGTATAAGGGCTACTAAAGATTAGTGTCATGACTGATTGATGATGGTGTCAGGGCTGATTGAGGTTGATGTTAGGGCAGCTGGAGGTTGGTGTCAGGGCTCCTGGAGGTTGGTGTCATGGCTGATTGATAATGGTGTCAGGGTTGATTGAGGTTGATGTCAGGGCTCCTGGAGGTTGGTGTCAGGGCTCCTGGAGGTTGGTGTCATGGCTGATTGAGGCTGGTGTCAGGGCTCCTGGAGGTTGGTGTCATGGCTGATTGAGGCTGGGGTCAGGGCTCTTGGAAGTTTTATCACAAGAAACACATTCACATAAATCTAACTATATGTCCCACACATCTCCTTGACAGTCCAGTTACAGAGCATATATTTTTAGATAACGTGGGTCATTAGATGGAAACTCCAACCATCCTGTGATGAGTGACCCAAGCTGATGCCTCATGAACTAATCCAGCTCATTTCTAGGACAGAAGTGCATCTATCCATCATTCACACAGAGCAGCTTTGATGCATTTTGTAGCCTCCTATGCACTGAAGGGTTGAGACTAGAGTTCAGCCTTTCCTTTGGCTCATACCTAATCTCCTGCATGAAGCGGCCGTGTCCCGTTCAGCTGTAGACCTAAGGGGTATTCGTCGATACGACTCCTGTAGCTGAACATCACTCATCTCCAGTCCGTCCACAGCCTTGAACCTCTCCACACATTATAACACAGTAAGTGGCAGATAATCAACTTGACAATGAGGAAGAAAAGGCGCAACAGAAATTCCAGGGAGTACAGACGTCCCCAAGGACTGACAAGAGAATTCGGCCCAATTACTGTGAATGCAAACTCCCAAAATCCCAAAGATGTCAAAACAGTGCTAATTCCCCATCCACATAACGTCCTGACAGCAGAGCATTCCTGTCCGGGGGCCTGGGAGCGCTCAATGCAGGTGCAGGGGCCCCGGACGGTCAGACTGCACGCTCATGCTCCAGGCCGTTCACATCTGTCAGCGCCATGGCCTCATTGTGCTGCACTTCTTTTTGTTCACATGGGATGGACACGCTTCATTTACCAGCGCAGTGCCCGCCAGCCTGCTGGCATCAGGCCCACTTAGAGACGAGTGCAGGCAGGATGGCGCCGTCGATACTTAGAGCAATATTTCATGTTTTACATCATCGTGGGCAAAGGGATTATCTTACAAATCCATGAAGTAACGGGGGATCAGCATAAGGCGTTCTGCTGCAGGAAGCCAAGCATTAGAGAAGATAGTTCACGGCTGATCCCGATCTCATAAACGACCAATATCCAGCCTGCTCGTAAGGGGGGCTGCCGCTTCAATGTGTCATGGGGAATTTATCAAGCCACACACCCTAGCGCACCGACTAATCTGCACAACCATGTGCAACTTATTTTATGCCACCTTCCCAGCACATTTACTATAATTTACTCCAGAACATGCTCCAGTAGCTGGCTGGTTGCAGTCACTTGTAGCGGTACAATACACTTGCTGGTTACCATTAGTTGCAGTGGTATAATACCCTGGCTGGTTGCAGTCACTTGTAGCGGTACAATACACTTGCTGGTTACCATCGATTGCAGTGGTATAATACCCAGGCTGGTTGCAGTCACTTGTAGCGGTACAATACACTTGCTGGTTACCATTAGTTGCAGTGGTATAATACCCTGGCTGGTTGCAGTCACTTGTAGCGGTACAATACACTTGCTGGTTACCATATTTTGG
>JAODAL010052580.1:0-25875 GCA_025379985.1 Phyllomedusa bahiana
ATCTCATGCTGACAAGGGCATCGCCGCACTGACCTTTTTGGTGGCTTTTTTCAAAACTGCAAATGGGCGACCTTTTTCCCGCCCCACCTCGGTGGCTCAACACCCCAGGTCCGCACCGCGCTTTCAGGCCATTGTCACTTCGTACGCGTAATGCATTGGTTTTGCCCACAATCGCTGGAGCATTGGAGGGGGAATTCCAGCGGTTGCCATTCAACAATGAGACGTTGACGGGGGGGCCCGAGCTACGCGCAACGCAGCCGGGCAGGACGAAGCAGGGTGCAACGGCGAAGTCGAACTAGACTTGAGCCTTCCTCAGCAGGCAGCCAGACCCGGAAAGCTCTTTAAAAATTTCGGCCAAAAGGTTCATGACTTTGGCCAGGAAAGGATTGCTCCAGCCTACCGATCTTAAGGGCGGACAGCAATTTCCCCGTTACCGCACCCACCTTGCCTGCACAAATTTTTTTTCACCCAGTCAGCGCTCGGTCTCTTTGGGGAGAGCCGCCAAGCTCCGACCTGTGTGTGGAGGGCTCCGAACAGAAAAAATTTCAACACGGCCTTGTTTCTCGGGGCAGTGGCCCCAAAGGCCCTTGGGAAAAGAACCCGCACCAAACCCTTCGGTTTTGAAGGCGTGCCCCGGGGCCTGAACCCCCGTACCCCCCAAGACATCCACCCACTCACCCTGAGCTTCACGGGAATATAGGGGCCCTGGCCGTGCTTACTAGCCCATGTGTTGGGGTCAAAGGATTTTTCCGCCCAAGCAACAACGCGCTTAAAATTTTTAGATGACACTGGCGGGCCAGGGCGGGGACGGCTTTTCGGCAAAAAATGCCTTTTGGGAATCTGGTATTGGGGGGAGGAAAGGGGCCATGACGTGGGGGGAACCCATCTGGATCCACCAGACGGAAAGGCAACATTTCCCAAGGCCAAAACCCCTGCAATTTCCGACTTTCGGGTTTTTTGGTTTTGGGAGGTTTGGGTTAAAGTTTTTTTTCCCTGCCCCAAACCGGAAGAAGAAGGCGGCTGCTAGACTGGCCGCTGTATGGCGTCGGGTCGCAAACGGGGGGAGGAAAGGGTGGGATGGTCTCGTGCGCTGGGGGTACCGGGCGACGGGGGAGGCAAGCGGAGGCTGATCCCTGATCAGATCTGAGAACATGGGCACTGGGGAAAATGTTTGGTGGGGCGGAGGGGGAGGAGGCGAGACAGGGGGTGTGACAGTGGTTGGGGGCCCGGGCTCGGTCGGGCCTTTTTTGGCCAAGTGTTCCTCCATTTCAACCATGCATTCGCTGCTTTACTAGACATTTTGGGGGGTGGTTAACCAAAAAAGGTCTTGCCTCTACTTATGCTTTATGGCAAAGGCGCAAATGACATCGTGGGTGAATAAAGGGGTTTGCTCAAAAAAACCCAGGATTGAAGGTCCTGGCCCTTTTTGACGGCGATAACGAGGAGGGGGGTTTCCGCTGACCTGGCGGGGGAATCATAACCGGACTTCTGCACCCCCCTTCCCTTTTTGAGCTTACCCTACTGACACACCCCATTGCTTCCCCCCTCGCCATAAAGCGCCCCAAAGCAAATTCGCTGAAAAACCAATTTGGGATCCCAATGTCTCATCATCATCTAAACACGGGGACTTCGTCGTCCTACTTTCCCTGATCCGGGACTGGGGCTACAAGCAAAGGACTGCAAGGGGTTCCGACCCCGGGATTTTTCCCGACTCCCGCTTCCTTCTCCCCCTTGAGGCATCAGAAACTGGGTCAGAGCAGAGAAAACATCCTTTTTGGGCCTCTTGATCTTTAACAGCCTTCAACCCCAACCGCTTTTTGTCATCAAAGAGGTCTTCAGAAAAGGATTATCCACAGGGTTTGTACACATTTGACATTTTGGCTGCTTCATGTTGGACGGATGCTGAGTGCAAAAGACGACATTTGGGGGCCGTGACGGGGAGGACAGGAGGTAAGACTGTGGATGACGGGCCCTGACGGTCCTCAACTACGATCCGCTGGCAGCTTTTTCCCACACTGGAAGGAAACTTCTCTCGACCTCTACCCCCAATGTCCTCCCCCCCCTTTTTCTCGCTTACCCCCTAAAAATTCCTCCATGTTCAGAAATAAAAAAAATTGGAAGGTATGGAAATTAAAAGGGTTTTTTTGACCTTTCAATTTTATTTATAAAAAATTTTATTCAAATTTAAGGGGAAGGGGTCAAAAACAAACTGATGCCCAAAAGTGAAAAAACACGTTCTGAAATGTATGGTAATAAAAAAGGGATTTTGGGACCCTTTTAATTCACCTTGTGACTACAAAAATTCTTATTTAAATTAATGCAAGTTTCATTAAAAAAAAAGCTGAGGGCCCCAAATGAAAAAAAACTTCTGAATGTATTCGGGAAATAAAAAATATTTTTTGGCACTTCAAATTTACCTGTGGGGGACTCAAAATTCTGTATTCACATTTAACTGCAAAGTAGCTCTTAAAAAAGCTGACTGCGCCAAAGTGAAAAAACACGTTCTGAAAAAGTTTCGGAAAAAAAAGGGATTTTTGGGACCTTTCAATTTACCTGGGTGACTACAAAATTTCTGTTTTTACATTCAAGGAAGGTGCCTCAATGAACAAACTGTATGCGCCAAAGTGAAAAAAAATATCTGAAAGTATTCGGGAAAAAAAAGGTATTTTTGGGGACCTATCAAATTTACCTGTGGGGACTACAAAATTGCGATTCACATTTTAAATGCAAATAGCTCATCAACAAAGCTGTACTGCCCAAATGAAAAAACACGTATCGGAAAGGTATTCCATAATAAAAGGTATTTTTGGGACCTATCAATTCACCTTTGGGTGACTACAAAATTGCTGTACAAATTTAACTGCAAAGTAGATCACAAAAAACTGGCCTGCGCCAAATTTAAAAAACACTATCTGAAATGTATTCGGATAATAAAGGTATTTTTTCACCTATCAAACCCTTTTCTATACAAAAATTCTGGGTTCTAATTTTAAATGCAAGGTGGGTATACAACAAAGCGGAATTTTGGGAAAATTGAAAAGAACACCTAGCTGAAATGTATACGATAAAAAAAGTGAGTTTTGCACCTAACAAAAAAACCTGCAGTTACAGAAAAGATGGTTCCTAATAATGTTCAGGCTGCCCAAAATCCAGGGAAAAATTTCAATAAAAACTGTTAAAATAAAAACATTGCATGCAATGTCAAAACTAAGTCTTGTGAACTATACCAGTATTCTTTAAAGAGACTGTCTTCTGTTTTCGCCCGCGTGCCCCCCCGCCTCCCCTCGTGACTTACGCTAATGCCCCTTTAAAAATTTTCTACCTAACAAATAAAAAACTTCAAATCTCGTCTAACAAGTTGTTAAAGGCACAGCTAACATAGAGCTTTCTCTGTGAAAAATAAATAATTTTTTTGCTGAGGGTGTTTGGACACAGGCAGAGCGCACGTCCCATGCTATGAGACGCGACAGACACGACATGAAAAGGAAGGGCTGTTTTATGTAAAACAGGTTCCCTGTGATTTTTCCAGCCACGCAACCCTACACATCCCAGCGACGCGCACCACATCTCACCCTCCTATTTTGTAAACTGATTTGCTGGCCGCCAAAATACAGGGAAACGCCGAAAATGGCGCATCTTAAAGATATGCACAGATTTAACCTAAATTATCGCATGATCTAAAAAATTCGATCAACATAAAAACTGTGCCGATTTCAACTTTGTCGATTATAATCGCTCAACACTAATCACATCCCAAACCTGGGCTCTCCACTCTGGAGACAGACACAGCAAGATTAATCATTAGGCCCAGACTTAAAATGTAAAACATACTGGTACAATAATCGCACCAGAAAGGAACGAAATATTGTAACCAGGGCCATTCCTAGGCTAAACTGCACTCAGGGCGAAGTGAAGAAATTTCTCCCTCCCCCCGTAATATAATGCTCCACGATGTGACACAGTGCATCACTATCAACCAAATATACTAAAAGCTTTTAACACAATATGTTACATATACAACTAGTAGATAGTAGTCATATAGTTACCAAATAATAGTGATGAACGATTATGTTGACTATCGTCATCGTTTCGATAGTCGATATCGGCAGTTACCTAGACGATATTCGATAGTCGATAACCAAATTATCGCCGATGACCATAAAGTCTAGGGGAGAGGAACAACACCTTCATTCTTACACCCAAACAGGGCTGGAAGAAGCTGGAATTAACATCCACAACAGTCAAATGAAACGTTGCTACATCTTAGGAAAACACACTTAGGTTATAAAAGCCACAGAAAAAAAATCACACACCATTCACTATCCCTGTCTTGAAACCACAGTACCAACAAATTAAAAAGTGCCAGAAGGCGTATGATTTGAACCATCATTTACCTAAACCCTGGACATTGAATATCCCTGTTCTGGAACGCAGCATGAGCCCCAAACCATGCTGAGCACTTTTCCCCTGTAGTATAGAGCTATGTGTACAGTTTGGCGGTGGTCAGGCTCCTGTGCTGAGCACTATTCTCTGTAGTATAGAGCTATGTGTACAGTTTGGCGGTGTCAGTCTTCTGTGCTGAGCACTATTCTCTGTAGTATAAGAGCTATGTGTACAGTTTGGCGGTGTCAGGCTCCTGTGCTGAGCACTATTCTCTGTAGTATAGAGCTATGTGTACAGTTTGGCGGTGTCAGGTTCCTGTGCTGAGCACTATTCTCTGCAGTATAGAGCTATTGTACGGTTTTGGCGGTGTCGGGTTTTCCTGTGCTTGAGACACTATTCTCTGCAGTATAGAGCTATGTGTACATTTTTGGCCGGTGTCAGGCTCCTGTGTTGAGCACTATTCTCTTAGTATAGTGCTATGTGTACAGTTTGGCGGTGTCATGTTCCTGTGCTGAGCACTATTCTCATGACCCCAGATTAAAAAGTGCCGGAAAAAGGAGTCTTTCAACCACCATTTTAGTTTCACTGGACATAGACAATATCTGTCCTGGACCGCAGTATGACCCAGGGCCGGAGTTACAGTGGGTGCGGTGAGAGCCCAGGCTGGCGTCCGTCATCTATTAACACGCAGGTTAAAATGCCCTGTTTGACGCAGCAACGAAAACTGTCGTGCTGAAGAAAGATTTGTGGAAGCGGAAGTGTGAGAACTCCAGCCTTCCTCAGTATACAGTCAAGACATTGGGTAGCGCTTGCCCCTCCAATGAGTGCGGCCAATTGAGCTTCACTTGGAAATACTGGTGGTTAACACTCCTGTTACACCCAGGTGCCCTTTTCTTGGCATTCTTTTTCTCATTTTACTCAACGTGCTGGAGGAAATTGTCTCTTTGTTCTT
Source organism: Phyllomedusa bahiana (assembly GCA_025379985.1). NCBI lineage: Eukaryota > Metazoa > Chordata > Amphibia > Anura > Hylidae > Phyllomedusa > Phyllomedusa bahiana. Next base: position 5,336 of record JAODAL010052580.1, read on the forward strand.
TGTTCTCTGTCCGTGCTCCATACCCCCATGTCCTCGGAATAACCTACATCTGGTCTAGTCTTCCTGTACACCCTTGTACAATTCAGAGGAATTTTTTTTTACCAGCTATTTTGTACATGCAAGTTTTTTAGTATTTAAGTCTAGAAAACAATTTTTAAAATAGGATGGAATTCCCAACCATGTCCTTTGTTTCTCTTTTTTAATTGTATTAAATGGGTTGTCTCAATACAGGGATTGATAGCTATGTTAAAGATCTTAAAAAAAAACAAGTCATTTTTGCAATATGTGTCCATTAACAGTGTTCTTACCTATTCCTGTTTCTGACAGCACCATCACCCTTGAGCAACTCTTGACAATTGTGAAAAACAATGTCTGTTAGAAACAACATTTTTTTTATAATAGCACCTGTAGTATAGCTGCATGTCACAGCAAAATGCCCCCAAAAAATTCAAAACATGACCCATGAGCCACTTTTGACAATTGTGAAGAACAAATGTCTATTAGAAACAACATTTTTTTAGAATAGAACCTGTAGTATTGCTGCTTTTCCCAAAGGGCAGCATGACTCAAAAAATTATAAAAATGACTTCTCAGCCACTGTTAAAAATTGTGAGGGAGAAATGCCACTTAAAAGCCACTTTTTCTGTTCCCAAAGGACCATAAATTATTGCTGTATCTCACAGCAACATGACCACAAAAAAATTTTAAAAATGACTTCTCAGCCACTATTAAAAATTGTGAGGAAACACACCCCAAAACCATTGACAATGCGAAAAATTCTAAAGATAAAAGTGAGTAAATGGAATATGGTTTTGTCACAACCTTGCTGTCTTTTACAGTCTCCTCACAGCAAAACCAGCAAAATGAACTGTTGGAATTGGAAATAAAAATTGCAGGAAGAATGATCATTTTAAAAATAAGTTTTTCAAGAGGACCATTTCTGTTTGGAGAGGAATGTGAAGTAGACCGGAAACTAATCGGTGACCTCGGCAATTGGGGCCACAACAACATCAGAGATCCATGCCTGATTCATCTTGATGAAATCAAACGATCCACATTATTTTGGGGAAAGCCGATGCTTTGTCTGTAATGACTCCCTCCGGCTGTGCTGAAGGTCCGCTCAGATATGACGCTGGCTGTTGGGCAGGACAACACCTCTATGGGCGTGGCGAGCCAGCTCGGGCCATTCGTCCTTTTTTGGATACCCAGATGTCTATTGGGCCCCGGAACACATACAAAAACATCGGTGTTGAGACGCAGATAGTCGTGCACCATGAATTTTCAGCTGGTCTCTGGGTGTTGTATGTGTGCCCTGCATTGCATGCGTTGGTGAGGTGATAAATAAAGATTGCCAGAGGTCACCCATTAGGCTTCTGACACCTCGTCTGCTGCTGTTGCTGCTGCCGCTACGGCTACTTGGCACTCACCTGCTGTCACGTCGCTGGCGTTGTTCCACCGTGACATTTGAAGAACGTGAAGCAGACGCAACAGATGTCTCCAGTTGATCAATCAGCAAGGTCTCCATTTCCTGCATTTTATTCTCTATTTGGGTGGGTGGAAGGAAAGTGCTGAGTTTAGTTTTGTACTGGGGATCCAGGAGGGTGGCCACCCAGTAACTGTTGTTCATTTTTGAGGGCCTTAATGCGAGGATCATGTTGAGGAAATGGAGCATCCAAGCACTCATGTGAGAGATGGAGCCTTGATTCCCCAAGCCTCTGGACGAGGGCACTAGCAAAGTCAAATCTTCCTCATCTTCCTCCTCCGCCTCAAATTCGCGCCAACCTCTTTCCAAGTAAGGGACGTCAGTAACATCGGTGTCTAGGAATTACCTCTTCCTCCTCCTCCTCCCCCGCCTCCCCCCGGCACAGCTTCAACACAGCCCTGACTTGCCTCAGATGAGGCACTTGAGAGCTGAGGTGCCGCCTTGCACTAGCCCTGGACCCCGAACCACCTGCTTAATGAAGACCGATAAAATTTGTGAAACTGTCGGGCCTTGTGGATTTGACGGAGAGAAAGTCTCCATGTCCGCATCTGTGTCCATCCCTCCTCCTTCGCTGGCAGGACCTGATGTTTCAGAGGTCCAACGATCTTCCAGAACTAAGACCCACCACAATGCTCATGCTGAAAAAGGGCATCGTCCGCACTGACCATTTTGGTGGCGTCTTAAAAACTGGCAAGGATGGTGCAGAGCTCTTTAAACCTCCCTCCCACTCTCGGTGGCTCAACACCCCTAGGTCCCCAACCGCTGCTTGTCAGGCCATGTGTCACTTCGTACTGCGTAATGGCATTGCGCTGCTGCCACAATCGCTGGAGCAGTGGAGGGTGGAATTCCAGCGTGTTGCCACGTCAAAATGGAGAGGGTTAAACTGGGAGGCCGGGAGCTAAACGCTGCAATACAACCAGGGGGGACGAAGCAGGGTGCGAACGGGGGGAAGTGCGAACTCAGACCTCGAGCCTTCTTCAGCAGGCAGTCCAGACCCGGGTAGCTCTTTAAAATTTCTGGACACGAGGTTTCATGACATGTTGCCAGGCAAGGGATGTGCTCCAGCCTACCGATCTTAAGGGCGGCCAGCAAAATTTCGCCCGTTATCGCACACCACCTTGCATGGCACAAGGTTCTTGTCACCCCAGCCAGCGCTCGGGTCTCGTGCGGAGAGCCGTCCACAGCTCCTGACCTGTGTGGGGACGGTCCCCCAAGAAAAAGATTATTTCAAAAACGCTTGGTTTCTCTGGGCACGTGATGCCACCAGGGGACCTTGGGGGAAAGAGCCCTGCACCATCCCCTCCAGTTTTGAAGAGGCGTGCGCCGATCCTGAGAGCCACCGTCACCTCCAGAGAAATCCACCCAGCTCACCCAGTGAGCTGTCACAGAGATATAGCGGCCTTGGCCGGGGCTTACTAGCCCATGTGTCAGGGGGTCAGATGGACTTTTCCGGGACACAGATGCAGACAACGCGCTTGAAATTTTAGATGACACGTGTCTGGCCCAGGGCAGGGACGGCTTTTTTGCAAAGAAAGCCTTGCTCGGCATCTTGTTTTGGGGCAGGCGAGGGCCATAAACGTCGCGGAACCCATCTGTGTCCACCAGACGGAAAGGCAACATTTCCAAGGCCAAAAGCCTGGCAATGCCGACATTCAGGCTTTTGGTTTGGGAATGGTTTTGGGTTGAAGTGTTTTTTTCTGCTCCCAAACCTGGTAGACAGAAGGCTGGCTGCAAAGACTGCCGCTGTAGGGGCGTGCCGGTCGTAAAACGGGCGGGGAGAAGGGGAAGGATGGGTCTCTAGTGGCGCTGGTGGTACTCGGGCGATGGTGGAGGCTAAAGGGGAGGCTGATCCTGATCAGACTCTGAGAGACATTGGCAGCTGAGGAAACGCTTGGTGGGGCGGAGGAGGAGGAGGCGGAGACAGAGGGTGTGACATGGTTGGAGGCCCGGCGTCGGTCTCCCTTTTTTTGGGCCCAAGTGTTGGCCAAGTGTCGCTGCATGTGACTAGACATGTTGGTGGTGGTTAACACCTAAGGTTCTTGCCTCTACTTATGCGTTTTTCGGCAAAGACGGCAAAATGACATCGCTGGGTGAATCAGAGGCTTGCTCAAAGAAGGCCCAGGCTTGAGAGGTCCTGGACCTTTTTGATGGCGATAGTGAGGAGCGGGGTTTGCGCTGAAACCCTGGCTGGCGAATCATATCACAGACTTCTGCGAACCGCCCTCTCCCTTTTTGTGGCGGGACCCGTATTGACACTACCCCATCGTCTTCCCCCTCGTCCACTGATGAAGCGCTCGCAAGCAAATTCTGCGGAAAAGACCAGGATGGATCCGCAATGTCATCATCATCATCATCAACACAGGTGACTTGGTCGTCCTGACATTCTGCATCCAGAAGCTGCGGGCTACAAGCAAGAGGCACTGCAAGGCGTTGCGACCGCCCGGGATTTTTGCCGATTGACCGGCTTCCTTCTCCTCCTCTGATGGCATCAGTAACTGGGCCGTCCCGAGCAGACTAAAAACATCCTTTTGATCTTTTTAACATGCCTTCTTACCCCAACCGCATTTTGTCATCAAAGAGGTCCCTTTAGAAAATGGATTATCCACAGTGGTGGGTACACGAGTTGACATTTGGGGGTGCCTTCGCTTCATGTTGGACGGATGACGATGATGCTGATGATGACATTTGTGGCCGGGAATGGGGAGGACGAGGAGGTAAGACTGCTGGATGCAGGTTGCATTAACACTGAAGGACAGATTGGCGACGGGGCTGTTCATTACTGAGATTCACAGGGCCCTGACCCAGCGATGACAGGCCCTGACGGTCCTGCAACCGATGATCCGCTGGCATCGTGTTGTTGCCACACGGAAGGAGCACCTTCTCTGGTACCTCTACCTTCATGTGGCTAACCCCCCCTCTTTGCTCGCTTACCACCTGAATTTCTTCCTCCATGTTAAGAAATAAAAAATTTGGAAGGTATGGAAAGTTTTTTGGGAAAAATCTATATTAACAACGGCAAAACACAGCTATTTTCAAATTCCCTCTAATCAAAACAAAATTGCTGGATTCAAATTTAACAAATCTGGACTGGGGAAAAGTGCATAAAACACGTTTCTGCTATGTTTCGTATAATACAAGTTGTTTTTGGTACCTTTCAATTCTCCTGTGGGGACTAAAAATTGCTGTATAAGATATAAGTAGCACGGGTATCACTGAATGAACAAAGCTGCAGTGCGCAAAAGTAAAAAAAACACGTATCTGTTATAGAATCGGATGATACAAGGTATTTTTGGCACCTTTCAATTCACCTGTGGTGACTATAAAATAGCTGTAAAAGATATAAGTGCGCGCTATCTTTAATGAACAAGCTGCAGTGCGCCAAAGTCAAAAAACACGTATCTGTTTATAGATTCGGATGATACAAGGTATTTTTTTGGCACCTTTCAATTCACCTGTGGTGACTATAAAATTGCTGTATAAGATATAAGTGCAAAAGCTATCTGATGAACAGAGCTGCAGTGCGCCAAAGTCAAAAACACGTATCTGTTATAGATTCGGATGAATACAAGGTTTTTTTTGGCACCTTCAATTCACCTGTGGTGACTATAAAATTGCTGTATAAAAGGATATAAGTGCACGCTATCTGAATGAACAAAGCTGTAGTACGCCAAAGTCAAAAAACACGTATCTGTTATAGATTCGGATGATACAAGGTTTTTTGGGACCTTTCAATTCACCTGTGGTGACTATAAAAATTGCTGTATAAATATAAGTGCACGCTATCTGAATGAACAAAGCTGCATAGCCCAAAGTCCAAAAACACGTATCTGTTATAGATTCGGATGATACAAGGTATTTTTGGCACCTTTCAATTCACCTGTGGTGACTATAAAATTGCTGTTATAAAGATAATAAGTGCACGCTCATCCTAATGAACAAAGCTGCAAGTGCCCAAAAGGGCAAAAAACACGTATCTGTTATAGATTCGGATGATACAAGGTATTTTTTTGGGACCTTTCAATTCACCTGTGGTGACTATAAAATTACTGTATAAGATATAAGTGCAAGCTATCTCAATGAACAAATCTGGACTGGCAAAAGTGCAAAAAACACGTATCTGTTATAGATTCTGATGATACAAGGTATTTTTGGCTCCTATCAACCTGTGCTGACTAAAGATTGCTGGATTCTAATTTAATGCAAGGTGGATATATCAACAAAGGTGGAATGGGTAAAAATGAAAAAGAAAACCTGAAATGTAAAACTGATAATAAAACTGGAGTTTTTGCACCAACAAAGAGACCTGCAGTTAACAGAAATGATGTGTATCCTAAATTAAGTTCACAACTGCCCAATAATCCAGGAAATCTTTCAAAAGCAAACTGTTAATAATGAAGATATTGCAGTGCAAAAGTCTACACTAAGTCTTGGTGAACTTTATTCCAGTGTCCTTTAATAGAGCTTGTCTGTGTTCGCTCCACGGCCCCTGCCCCCCGCTCCCTTCCCCCGTGACTTTTTAAAAGCGATAGATGCTGCTTTAAAATAATCTACTACCTAAAATTTTCCAATGTCTAATCTAACTAACAGCTAATAGTAGAGGTTTCTCTTGTTGAAAAATAGATGATTTCGCTGAGTAGTTTGGAGACATGCAGAGCGCACGTCCAACTAGTATGAAACGCTGAGAGAGACTGAGGCAGAACAGGAAGGGCTGTTCTATGTTAAAATGAGGTCATGTGATTTTTCCAGCCAATCGCAACCATACACATCCCAGTCATGATGTCGCACACACATCTCACCCTGCTCTATTCTGTAAGCTGATTGGCTGGCCGCCAAAATGTCAGGAAGCGCCGAAAATGGTGCGATATTAATAGATTATGCGCCGATTTTTAACTAAATTATCGCGTGATCGAAAAAATCCGATTACCATAAAAACCGTGCCGATTTCAACTTTGTCGATAAAAATCGCTCAACACTACCAAATAACAATGCTACACAAAAGCAGAATCCCAGGCTAATTGTACCAATGTCCTATTAAGACCACATATCACCAGCACATAGTGACTGAATAATACCACCACACCGTGACCACATATCACCACCACATAGTGATTGAATAATACACTATACCATTACTGAATACAAACCATTATACTACAACCTATGTTACCGGCATACAGTGACCATACAGTAGTGGATACCAGCTGTACACGTTCTGCAGACATATAAATGATTACAGTACAGTTACATCAAGGCACTTGCAGGAGACATCTCTGAAGAGTTGTTTTCTTTCTCTTCTTCGTTTCCATCTGTCCCAGACCAGCATGATGTCTTCTCCCGGCCACGACTCTTCACTGTAGAATTTACAAAACAAACATCTTAGACTCCTCACTTTATCAGCACTTCTCTAACAATTCCTATCTCTATACAAACTCCCCAGCTCATATAGTAGCCATGTAATATGCCCCCTGTAGCCAGACAGTAGCCCCCGGTAGCCAGATAATAGCCCCCTGTAGCCAGACTGTAACCCCTGTAGCCAGGAAAAATATGTCCCCTGTAGCCATGTAGTAGCCTCCTTAGCCAGGTAATATGTCCCCTATAGCCATGTACTATGTTCCCTGTAGCCATGTAGTAGCCTCCTCTAGCCAGGTAATATGTCACCTATAGCCATGTACTATGACCACTGGAACCAGATAGTAGCCACCTGAACCAAGGTAATATGTCCCCAGTAGCCATGTACTGTACTATGTCCCCTGTAGCCATGTACTATGTCCCCTGCAGCCAGGTAATATGTCCCCTGTAGCCAGGTACTATGTCCCCTGTAGCCATGTAGTAGCCCCTGTAGCCAGGTAATATGACCCCTGTAGCCCATGGTTTTAGCCCCCTGTAGCCAGGAAATTATTCCCCGTACCATGTAGTAGCCCCTGTAGCCAGACAGTAGCCCCAGTAGCAATGCATTAGCCCCTGTAGCCAGACCCTAGCCCCTGTAGTCAGAAAGTAGTCCCTATAGCCAGGTAATAGCCCCTATAGCCAGGTAATAGCTCCTATAGTCAGGTAGTTCCCCGTAGTAAACCCCTAATAGCCAGGTTATAGCCCCTATAGTCAGTTAGTAGCCCCTGTAGTAGCCCCTATAGCCAGGTAATAGCCCATATAGTCTGGTAGTCGCCACTGTAGTAGCCCCTATTGCCAAGTAATAGCCCCTATAGTCAGGTAATAGCCCATATAGCCAGGTAATAGCCCCTGTAGCTAATGATGATAAAATAAAATAAAAATACTCACCTCTCCACGGTCCGCGCGGCAGGTTCCGGAGCTGGTGAGCAGTGTAAACGACGTGATGTCATCAAGCTGCTTACGCTGTAACACAGCTCCCAGGGATATCCTGGGCCGCAGAGGCCCAGCATCACAGGAGGCGTGGTGAAAGCCAGTGTGCAGCTGCTGACTGACTCTGCAGTGACTCAGGTGACTCGAGTGAGCGGAGCCGCGGCGCCCCAGACAATCGCCCGCCTTGCCCGCCCCTAGCAATGGCCCTGGTTTTCCTAACTTGTTGTGTACCTACCTGCTATTTTGGGGGTTTGCCTGTTATATGAGGACACAAAAGAAAACTAAAACTGGGTTCACCAACAGGAGCCCTTATAGCTGTCTGGAGGTACTATTACAGTTTGGGACACAAGGGGTTCATTACTGTTTGGGGTGCTACTGATAGGGTGTTTGTAAAGAGTTAGAGCATGGACAGGGTAGTGCTGTAAAAGTTAGGAGTCTAAGATGTTTGTGTGGTAAGTTTTGCAGGGACAAATCGTGGTTGGGAGAAGTCGTCACGGCGGTCTCGATAGGGTGGAGAAGAAAAGGGAAAGTGAACTCCAGTCATACTAGACTTAACTGTGCTGTAATCATCATGTAGTAGTATTATTGGTATTAGTGGTCTTGATATCATGGGCTTTTTTGGTAACCGTTTGATGGTAATATGTAAGGTGAGATCTTTTTATAGGTGTATAATTTGATAATTACATGATTGTTATTTAAAGGTATTACACTATCATAGATGAGGCTTTTAAAATAGTCACATTTTTCAGCGCTGATTTTCATTTTACAGTGTACACAGCATCTATGCGGAAAACACTTATGGCGACATGTCCCAACATGCCAATGCCAGTTTTTTGGTCTATTTTGTGCCAAAACCACTTTTGACGCCATATTCTCAATGTAAATGAACTGCCATAAACCAAAACTAGGCACATTATACGCTGGGCACGACACATTGCATTAAATATACTACCAATGATATGCTGTGTGCTGCAATTTGCGCAATGCGCCATAATTGAAATCACCGTGCCAGTTTTTGTGCGCATTAAATCAGTGTAAAGAGGCGCATTGCACAAAATCACGGCGCATTGAGCAGATCGCGGCGCATGGCATATCATTGGTAGTGTATGTAATGTGCCTCTCGAGGTGCGTTGCTCAACAGAGGCGCATAATGTGTCATTACTAGTGTATGTAATGCACCTCAATAGGCGCATTGTGTTATGGAGCCACACAGCATATCATTTTTAGGCGCATTACAATGTGTCATGCCTGGCGTATAATGTGCCTAGTTTTGGTTTATGAAAGTTCATTTACATTGAGAATATGGTTTCAAAAGTGGTTTTGGCGCAAAATAGACCATTGGCATGGCATGTTGGGACATGTCGCCCTTAAAATTAATGACAGGAAAATTTTCTTATCCCTAAATATACTGTATGTGCCACAGTTAACCATACACCCTGAAAAATCCTACGTGAACCCAGCTGTAGTGAGAAAAATATAACACAGAGGGCCCGTGCCCCGGATGTTTTAGGACCCTAGCAACACCCCTGCCATCATGTCAAAAAGGTGCAACTTGACATAATCTGTCTATCTATCTATCTATCTATCTATCTATCTATCTATCTATCTATCTATCTATCTATCTCTATCTATCTATCTATCTATCTATCTATCTCTATCTATCTCTATCTATCTCTATCTATCTATCTATCTATCTATCTATCTATCTCTATCTATCTATCTATCTATCTCTATCTCTATCTATCTATCTATCTATCTATCTATCTATCTATCTATCTATCTATCTCATACCAGTTTTTAACCCAGTGTATGCTACTTATACAGAACAGTAAGTTTTAGTCTTTTGTTATTACATAGCACAAAAACTTGATTTAAATAATAGGTCATTAAGTCATCCCCACTAAGCACTGGACTGATATCAAGGGGGACCAGTCCAACAAATCTTTGTCAGTTTTCCATATTTTTACACTGTTTTCTGAATATGTACCTACATTAATGCAGAGGCAGCAACTTCTTTACCAATAATATAATTGTGTGGCTTAACCTATTCTATGGACTTTTGAGTAGTTACCTATAATGCGTTTTTTAAAATATGTAATTGGTACCCCCTTTAGAGGTACCCATACACTTTCAATAGCTTGCATACAACAACTATTGCTTCAGATTCCCCATAGGCATGTGATCTCTACTAGGCCATAGTAAATTGTCAATGAGAAGAGTAGAGAACAACACTGCCAGACTTTTTAGGCATTAAAATTTAACATGTCCAAACCTTCTCTACTTGACACCATCTGCAGGAGGTAAGTCAAAGAGCCTCAATTAAACAGTTGGCCAGTCTCACCAAAATCACCAGATTTAGCCAACTATTCTCTAGTGTGAATGAGGGCCTTTAGTATATCTTGTATAGACAAAAATGCATTCTTAAATCCCATTTGTATCAGAGGTCCTGTTTGTAGTCTCCATCTTAGAGGTGGAGCTGTATCCATTACATAATAGACACCAATGACGCCCTATGGAGAACACTGATTACAAAGAGGTCCATCGGGTCTCTGTCATCGGGTGTGTCACTGTAACAGAAAAAACAGTGCTGCATTATTTTTTCATAATACTCAAAGGGATCTGTGATGGTTTCACAAAATAAAATCTCTGACACAGATGTGAACCTGTCCTTAGTATGACTAAGACTCTGCTGTCTTCATATGCACCATAAAAACATAAAATAGTAAAAATGTTTATGTTGAATAATGCTTTGATTTACCTCCTAGAGTTTCATAGTTTTTGATGTTAGAAACAGACAATAATCCAACAATTTGTTATTAATTCTAAATGTGTTAAATTGATCCAAAGTATCACAGACTAGAACTCCTGCCGAGTTATCCACCAATTATACCTTAGGAGGCAAGAGACAAATCCTTTTCAACGTTATATAAGGCAATAAGAGGAGAACTCTGGACCAAACACTTAATACAGATTTTTTTTTTTCTTGGTAATAAATTAGCTATTGATATAATTCAGAGTTGAGATAATAAAAAGAATCTACCAGATAGTTTAAAGTAACCTCACACTGAAAATTCCATCAATCATTTTGTATTTTATTACTGGCATAAGCAGGAGAACAAACCAGGCACAACATCATAATACTTTTACCACTCAGAAGGATGTTGGTTTCCCTCTTATATGTCCTTACTAAAACCTTTGGGCCAATTCCCCACCCACTTGTTTGCTAATATAGTAGTTCTCAGAGGTGTAACTACTGTGTACAGGGGTGTAGAGGTAGTAGTCACTCCTAGGCCCTAGTGCTTAAAGAGACCAAAAGCCCCTCTGTCACATATGGATTGGAGATAGCCACATATGGACAAGTTTTATAAACAGCATTGGCACATTTGCCAACCATCTTTAAATATCTTAAATGTACACCAAATTTCAGCATGTACACCATTATTTGTGGCACAAATTGTGCCAGAATTCTGGTGCAACTGCCTTGATAAATGTGCAAATGATTTTGTGGGAGTTGGACGAAGAAGCCTGAGGGTGGAAAAAGGGGAAATTTTTTTGTAAAAGATGCATTAAAAACATTTTTACATTAAATTATATTATTGATTTACTTTAAAGAAATGTTTTTCATATTTAAGGGCCGTTTAAAGGGGAGTTTACTCAGATTTATGGAATTTAGTAGGATATTCAAAAATGTCTGATACATGCAGTCCTTGTGAGAAAGCACCTATCTTTACCATGAAATTCCCCCAAAATGAAGAGATTAATGCACAATTTTTAATTTCAAGGGGAGTCTGATTTCAGCGAGGACACCCTTGGCTGGACTCAGGACCCCCATAGAACAGAACAAGAGTGCCATGCAGTGTGGCGGGCCCACCTTTCAGTCTCGGCAGCTGTTTTTTTCCCATTACTAATCCAGATGTTAGCAGAGGGGAAAAACCCCCTTTAAGTGGAGTAGAAGACACCATTGGGTGATGGCAGGGGTACGTATAATGCCCATTGATGAACCTGAAAAACAGTGGGAACAGAGAACACTTTTAAAAAAAACTTTTTAAATTTAAAAAATCATCAAAACTTAAAAAATATATTTTTTTGGGAATTACTAACAAATTAAAATAAAGCTGAGAGTTAGTATCTATAAGTGGCATTAGAAGAAAAAACTAAAATAAATAAAAAAAAAAAGAAAAAAAACACTTAATAACTTGAAAAAACAAAAAAAAATAAGAAATTATTTGCGAAGATTTAACATATCTATGACAAAACAAAAGTATGAAAAAGAGTGTCTTTGGGAATTTGAGGAGGCAAAAAAACAAATAAACCCCAAAGGGCCAAAAATGGCTTAATTAAAAAATAGATAAAAAAATTTTGGGTAGAAATGGAATACGTTAAATTTTTATTTATTGATTTTGTTAGTAAATTCAAGTTTTTGTAGGAGTGGTAATTCCAGATTCTTGGGGGAAAATGAACGGGGCTGTTCCAGTTTTCTGGCGTAAAGCTGAAATAGACCCCGTTCTATAGGTTATGAACAGTCGGGATTCCAAATTTGGAGCGATAAGCTCCTGCAAACACTTTTTTAAGCACCAAAGATTTAATTTATTTATTCACGGGAAATTAAAACATTTATGATTCTTTGAGCCAAATCTAGGCCAGAACAGTTGAACAGCCGACCGGGGAAAGGTGGTGCCCGAGCCAGGGTTTTGGGGATTGTCATATAAAATGCCTGTATGCAGACCCGCAGAAGTACAGCCCCAAACCGGGGAAAGGGGGTGCCAGCCCGACTTGTGGTATTGGGCTTACACTGCCCGTATGTAGCCTGCAGAAAGAACAGCCAGACCCGGGGAAAAGGGGTGCCCCGAGCCAGACTTGTGGTATTTGGCTCTACACTGTCCTGTATGTTTGACCTCAAAAAAACAGCCAGACCAGGGTAAAGGTGGTGCCGAGCCAGACTTTGGGATTGGGTCTACACTGTCCTGTATGTATGACCCGCAAGGAAAGGTTTATACATTCTGGTGCATCTACACTGCCTTAAAAACTATTTTGAGCTGGCTTGCCCGCGGTTTATACATTTGGGCCCCACAAATGTATGAAAAATGATAATTACGTGTTATAAAATTTCCACCCTTTGTATTTAGGATATAAAAAAAATTAAACTGTTTCTTTTGTAAAACAGCAACACTTTTGACGTGATTCATTGTAAATAGCAATCTGTGACAGATTATGAATGCACCAATTTCACACATTACTACCCCCCTCTCTTAATTCTAGCCCCCAAATTTCCCCCGGGTTTGACCTTTGAAAAGGGATTATCACTTCATTTCTTTTAAAAACCATTCATGAAAAGAAAAAATGGAATTATTTTGATTATTCTTTTGTGATGTTTTCTTCTCAGCCCAGACTCGACTGCTGATAAATAATTAAAAAAATGAGAGTTGAAAGAACAAAAAGGAGGTTTAAAGGTGTGTAATTTGCCACTGTTGCTCTGGCAAAAACCTTTTCTTATTCAAGGGAAGTATACTTTTTTTTGTGCATTTGAATTTTATACTCGCGGGGGCTGGTATTTGTGCCAGAGCAAAGAAAATAATGCCAATTCAATGCATATGCACTTAAAAAAAGAAGTACATGCAAGAAAAAAAGATTTTAAATTTAAAAAGCAAGTCATTTTGCTGCTTCACATACACAGGCCTTTCTAAGCTTTGTTCAGGTGCTGTCAGAGGCCCATCCCGAACCGACTTCCGATCGCAGATTTTATCGAAAAGTGCTGCATGCAGGAACTAATGGAAATTGGTCATGGTGGTAAATTTTGGGCTTTTCATTATAAAGAAATCACAAACCTAGTGTGAACATAGCCCCAATACCCACTTGTTACAAATTTTCTTTATTAAAAGGGGGTTTTTTAAACCTTTCGGGTGGTCTAATCGTTTGTATTCCCGTGGATTCTGACGTATTAAAAAATGCATCAGACACCCCATCCAGCACGCCAGGTGAAACATACCCTTACAGTGACACGACTGCTGGAGTTTTGTAAACAGTAGTGCACAATGCTCATAGCCTCTAAAGGGTTTTAAAACTTGTCAGTAAGTAATGTAAATAAGCTCCTTTTAGGAAAAGGGGAACCACAACGGGGGGGGGGGGGGGGGGGGTGGCATCACCTTCCTGGCCACTTCTGTAGCAATGAGAGCAGAGAGATGTGGATGGTAACTAGGGGAACTTGTATACAAAGTAGGAGATCCGATTTGCTCCTAACTCTGAAGAGAAATAAACTCAGAACAACAATGGTTGCTGGAAATAGTCTTTATTTACCTTTGTCCACATGTTTAAAGCTAATAAAGGAAATGGAAATACCCCTTTAAGAATATAACATATAACTTAGACCTGTACAAACGTGAATGTTGACCTATAGATAGATAAAGTGAAGCTGTTATATTCAAGCTTAATTTGTGACTATGAAAAATGGCAAGTGGGAGAGCCATTCAGGACGGGGCCGGACATGGGGGCGCAGCCCATAAGGGGAGGCCCCACATGACCCGGTGCGCCGTCTGGAGCGTGGGGTGAGGGGGCGGAGTTGGGCGCGTCGCTCGGAGGAGGGGCCGGCATATAAAGCCCCGGGAGGCGCGGGCTCAGTCGCGCGTGTCAGAACAGTTAGCAGTCGGCCGCGCGTACTTCACCTGAGATCAATGACGGGAAGTTTGAATATAGATGAGCTGGTGCAGCTCCGCAGTGCGGCGGGGGAACGTGGCCTGGCCTGGCTGGAGGAGCAGGTACGGGGCGCGCTGGGGGGGCGCCAGATTCCACCTCCGTTCCCCTCAGTGCTGGCTCTGGGCCTGTGGTTCAGGCTAGGCGCCGGACTCGCCCTCCGGAACACCTGAGCCCTGAGACTACCCCCATGGCCCATGTCCGCCGCCGGAGCCCCTTTCGGGACCCTCCAGGCCAGACCGTGCGTTCCTCTGGCCATTCGCGTGCGGTCCGGTCTGGGAGGAATCCACCTAGGCAGGCGGGCCCAGCGGAGCGTGACGGGCGCCGTCCAAGCTTTGCGTTGGCGTTGGGTGCGGCTCCAGCGTTGTGGGATCCTGTGGCGGCAGCGGGTGCCCCTGGCGATGTACCGGTTGGGGGGCCCACCAGGGGACAGCGGCGAAGCCCGGAACCGGACGTGAGACCTTCACAGAGCAGCGGGCAGTCGAGAGGAGTCGGCGAGGGATGGTGGAAGGCAGGTCCGAGCGGGCTGATTCCGGATCAGCGAGTAGGGGACCTACTGGGGGGTCCTCCATCGAGGGATTCCGCGGGCAGCGTGCGGTCGGAGGTGCATCTGGTCCATGATCGGTGACAATCGGTGGACAAGAGGTTTGGCAGTCGTGGCGTCAGCCAGGAGCAGAGACAAGGACTTCAGGGAACGGTTAGCGCGGCTGGCGGGATCACAGCTCCCGTGCAGCCTGGTGAGTCTACATCTATGTGTGTGTTGTCACCGCCGGGACAGGCGTCGCAGGGGTTTGCGGCAGGTTTAGGGCCAATGGGCGGCGGGGTCTCAGCGTTACAGGAATTGGCAGGAAGTTTGCGGGAATTTTTGTCACGCTTCCCGGGTTTGCCCGGGTCAGAGCGGCAGGTGTCGCCGATTGCGGCGTGGGGCCAGGCGTTGGCCTCCTCGGCGGGTACAGTTGTCCTGCCGATTGGAATGGGGATTTGGGTAGGTCAGTAGCTGGGGGGACTGGGGTAACTGTGTCGGTTCAAACCGAGCAGGATACTGTAGACAGGGTGCGTCTCGATGACAGAGCAAAAGGGGAGGTATATGTCTGCTTTGAGGGCCCACTAGGCGCTCATTTGAAAAAGGAGGTGAAAGAGAAAATTTGGAACGATGAGTATGTAGACATATTTTCTCTGCTTCCGTTAGAAAAATTCAATTTAGCAAAAGGTAAACGAGAAGAGAGCAAGAAGGAGGAGGAAGAGAAACGGAGATGGCGGCTGATTCCCCAGACATTTCAGAATTGGCTGCAGGCGTTTGCCATTCTGGCGAGTGTCATGGGGGAGAAAGCCCAGAAAATTGTTCAGTCTCTTTTTTGTTAATCTAGATTGCAATGGGGAGGCGCAGAGAGTTTACGGGGGCAAGCATGGCTTTGCTAGGGACAAACAGTTTCGTCAGCGGAAGGCGGTTAGGCCATCAATAAGATGGGACCAAAAGACATTAGGGTTATGGTTTGGGAAGGTTATGGTTTCCCAAACTCGGTATGGCCATCCCTTTCAGGGCGGACCTGGAAGTTCTGGACAGCAGGGGGGCTCCGGGTCTTTTGGAAGTGGATCCCAGGTGGGATTCAAAGCCGGGGTCTGCTGGCAATTTAACGAGAACCAATGTAGGTTCGGGACGAGCTGCCACTTCAAGCACATTTGCTCCTCATCCCATGGCGCATCCCGGTGTTTTCGTAAAGGAAAGGGTTTGAGGGTCTGATCCTCCTCAAAGGGGTGACTCCGGTGAATATCCTCGCGATGGAGCCATACCTAAATAGGTACCCAGACCGGAAGGCAGCGCAATTGCTAGACAGCGGATTCCGCGAGGGTTTTTGTATCCCATCGCCAGCACATGAGATCCCCTTTACATTAAAAATTTTTCGGTTGGCATTGCTGCACCCCGGGGTGGTAGCAGATAAGTTAAAAAAGGAGGTTTCATTGGGCAGGATGGCGGGTCCGTTCGGGTCACGGCCGATTCCGGATTTGGTGGTGTCTCCTCTTGGAGTGGTTCCAAAAAAAGGAACCCAATAAATTTCGGTTAATCCATCATTTGTCTTTTCCGAAAGGATTCTCGGTTAAAGATGGGACCCGGAATTGTGCTCCGTGGTATACACCTCGTTCGACGTGGCGCTTCGTTGGGTTAGACATAATGGTTGCGGGGCTCTGTTGGCCAAAACGGATATTGAATCCGCGTTCCGGTTGTTGCCGATGCACCCTGAGAGTGCTCGGCTGCTTTGGTGTTATTGGGATGGGTCGTTTTTTATATATCGGTGTTTACCGATGGGGTGTTCTATATCATGCTTCTACTTTGAAGCTTTTAGCTCTTTTTTAGAATGGGTGGTACGTGATGTGTCGGGGTTATCATCAGTTATCCATTATTTAGACGATTTTCTTTGTATTGCCCCAGCGGACTCAGAGATTTACGGGTCGCTGTTGGCATCCATGCAATGGGTAGCAGGACATTTCAGAGTTCCATTGGCCCCCGGGAAAAAACGGAGGGTCCCACCACATCCATCAATTTCTTGGGAATACGGATTGACTCGGTTAGCATGGAGTGTCGTTTGCCAGAGGATAAATTGGTGGATATGAGGCAAGAAATTGGGAGGATGCTGACTTGTAAGAAAGTGACACTTAGGGAATTACAATCATTGTTGGGCAAGCTGAACTTTGCTTGCCGCATCATCCCTATGGGGAGGGTGTTCTCGCGACGCTTGGCAGGGGCGACGGCGGGTATTCGGGAGACACATCATTTCATTCGATTGACGACGGGTTTGAGAGAGGATTTACGTGTATGGCAATCGTTTTTGGGTCAGTACAATGGGCGATCCATCATCCTGGACAGGGCTCTGAACAATGCAGACATAGAGGTTTTCACGGATGCGGCAGGGAGTGTCGGCTTTGGTGCCTTTTGCCAGGGGGTATGGTGTGCCGGGCGATGGCCTGAGACATGGTTTGATTCAGGGTTGGTGAAGATTTTAGCCCTTCTTGAATTGTTCCCGATTGTCTTAGCGGTGGACCTATGGGGTGACCGGTTCAGGAATAAAAAGGTGCGCTTTCACTGTGATGACTTAGGCGTTGTACAGGCCATTAATTCCCCGCTTCATCTCCCCCGGTGCTTTGTTTATTGCGGCCATTGGTGTTACGGTGTCTGGGACTTAACGCATGGGTGGTGGCAGAGCATGTCCCGGGAATTAAAAACAACTTGGCTGATGCTCTGTCTCGTTTGCAGTTGGAGCGTTTTCGGGAGCTGGCACCGGAGGCAGCGACAGTGGGATTGGAGTGCCCTCAGGAATTATGGACATTGGTTTTGACACCGCGAATCAGCTTTTCAGGTCATCGTTAACCAAGGGGACATGGGACGCATATTCTGCGTATTGGGTCCTTTGGGAACGATGGGGGGGAAGGTGGGAAAGGGCCGCTAACTTTTGGACAGGGAAAAAAACGGCAGCATTGTTTAGTTCATTGGGCATGTGGTCAGTGAAGGGTTGGGGGGTCTCAAAAAAATTACGAGATTTATGTCAGCCTTGGCATTTGGTTTCAAAGCAAGGGGTCTAAGGGATGTGTCGAAGGCTTTTTGTGTGGTGCAGGCTCTGAAGGGCTTGAGATGAGGCATCAGGGTAGCAGATAATCGACGCCCAGTCATGTTTAATCTTTTAGAGCGACTAGGTCACAAGCTCCCGGGGGTTTGTTCGTCAGTATTCGAAGTTAGTCTTTACCGTTTGCTTTTTCATTGGCATTTTTTGGGGGCCCTGCGCATAGGTAAAACTGGTGTGCCCAAAGTAGGGACGTAGCTGGGGGGTTACAATGGGAGGATGTGCAGCAGAGGCAGGAGGGCCTGTTGGTACATATTAGGCGGTCAAAGACGGATCAAGAAGGTAGGGGTAAGTGGTTACGACTGGGGGCGGTTAGGGAGTCCATAATGTGCCCAGTTAATTGCTTTGAAGATTATCGGGGCCGGTGTGGGGGTTCACCGGGCCCCTTACTGGTCCATGCAGATGGAAGGTACCTGTCTCGGTTCCAGTTTACAGCGGTATTTCAGCGCTGTTTAGGGGAGCTAGGTTTGGATCCGGGTAGTTTTGCACCGCATTCATTCCGGATTGGAGCGGCTACAGAAGCGGCAGGGTGGGGGTTGGACGCCGAGGCGGTTCGAAAATAGGCAGATGGGACTTGGACCGATATAATTGTATATCCGCCGCTTTTGGTCCAAAATCCCCATAACGTGGGGAGGAAAAGGGGGGGGGCGTTTAGGGCTAGTTCTTTGGGATTGCATGTTATCTTCCTGTTACTCCACCCCACCCTCCTTTTCTCTCATTACAGGACAGCGGTTAATTTGGATTTTCGGGCACTCATATGTGCACTACGAGCAAGTGGCAGACAGTTGGGTATTCCGGAAGCAATGGCTATGGTTCGATGGATTGGGAAGAGAGGACTTTTATGGGGTCAGGTTGTTCCTGATTTTCAGTGTTTCGAGTCTTGGGATCGTGCTCCGGATATCGCTGTATTTCATGTTGGGGGGAACGACTTGGGGTTCCCGCCCATCAGGGAACTGATAGGGGACATTCGATTTGATTTCTTGCGTTTATGGTCGCTCTATCCCCGGATGATTATTATTTGGTCCGATATAGTGCCTAGATTGGCGTGGAGGCATGCTGATTCCTTGGCAGGGATTTATAGGGCTAGGCTCAAGGTGAATAAGGCGGTTGCGACATTTTTGGTCAGGAATGGGGGTTTCATGGTAAGACATAGGGAATTAGAACCGGGTGTTGGCGAATTCTGGCGTAGCGATGGGGTTCACTTGAACGCGGTGGGGTTAGACCTGTGGTCACTAGACATTCGTGAGGGGCTGGAGAGGGCTTTGGGGCTGTTGGGGGCATCGCGCTCGTAAGGGGTCACGAGCGCTAGCTGTGGCGGGTTGGGGTCCTTGGGGTCGGTGGAAATTAGCGGGGCAGTCAGGCCCGGCTTGGCTCCCAGTTTTCTTGGTTGGACCGGTCTGGCGACGGTTGGGGCTCCACTGGGCGGTGTCCTTGGGAGCAGGTGACGGAATGGTTAGCCGCCTGAGGTGGCTTGTGGTGCCTGAAGCCAGTGGTGACGGCTGGGGGCAAAACTGCGGAAAAGAGGAATTTTGGTGCCCTGAAGCTGGGGGTGACGGCTGGGGGGCAAAAACTGTGGAGAAAAAGAGGATGTTTTCTTCTCGCCAGACCCGGGTTGATTGGATCATTGTTTGGCTCCAAGGACCTCAGCCCCAAGTGGGGTTCTTTTAGTGTTAGGAAATTTTTTGTGGTGTACTGGATTAGTGCAAATGGGGGGTTTGGGGATGGATACTTTATTTTGCAGGCTAATCAGTTGTTATTTATTTGTTATTTATTTGTGTGTTTAATAAAATGGCTGCTGTGGCCAAATTATCCAATATAGGTGTCTTGTCTTTATTTAGGGGGATACTGGTGGGAAGGGGTATTGACTACAGCAGAAAAGGGTAGGCGTTGCTCAGGGTCATGAGGTAGACAGCTCTGTTACCTCTTCTATGCTGACAGGATGCCATTTGGGCAGTGCTATCTTAATGCATTGGCTCATGGGGCAGCTATCCGTGGACCCCACAAGCATAGGTGCCACATACTAATCTACACATAGAGCAGAATTTAACAGTGATCAGTTGCCTCCACATTATTATCTCCCACTAATCCATAGAAGGAGAGAATTTTGACTGTAGTGAAAAATAAGCATGTCCCGCATCTGCTTAGATAAATGTTGCAATAAAATTTTCCCCTTCTGTGGTGACCGGGCCAGAGGGAAAGACAGAGGAGAGGGTGGGGAGGTAGTAGCCTTACAATTCATGTCTGGTCACGGTGGCTCAAAAAATTAAACTATACCTCTCATGCTCCTCTTTCCGCGGTACCAGTGAAGAGAGAATCTGCACTGAGAAGGATGGTGATTATTGTAAGTAAAGAAAAAACCACAAAAATCTCTTATAATGATAATGGGTGAAGAGTACACGAGATGTAAACGCCCGGCGGGATACATAATTAAAACGAAA